>CAUYRH010051469.1:0-54530 GCA_963574655.1 Perodicticus potto
GGATCCCCGTCCCCCCAGCAGGCAGTGTCAGGGACACAGGGGATCCCCGTCCCCCCAGCAGGCAGTGTCAATGTCAGGGGCACAGAGGATCCCCGTCCCTCCAGCAGGCAGTGTCAGGGACACAGGGATCCCCGTCCCTCCAGCAGGCAGTGTCCTGGGCACAGGGGATCCCCGTCCCCCCAGCAGGCAGTGTCAATGTCAGGGACACAGAGGATCCCTGTCCCTCCAGCAGGCAGTGTCAATGTCAGGGACACAGGGATCCCCGTCCCTCCAGCAGGCAGTGTCAGGGACACAGAGGATCCCCGTCCCCCCAGCAGGCAGTGTCAGGGACACAGGGGATCCCCGTCCCTCCAGCAGGCAGTGTCAGGGGCACAGAGGATCCCCGTCCCCCCAGCAGGCAGTGTCAGGGACACAGGGATCCCCATCCCTCCAGCAGGCAGTGTCAGGGACACAGAGGATCCCCGTCCCTCCAGCAGGCAGTATCAGGGGCACAGAGGATCACTGTCCCTTTCCCCCCTGCACCATTTGGCTGGAGCTTTTCCAGTGTGACACGGCTGCTGTGTCAGGGCTATTAGAGCTGGTTTGTCTGGTCTCTCAAGAACTACTCCTAACCCTGAGAGCTTCTGTGGGCCAGACCTGTGCCAGGTGTCAGCAATAAGCGGTGGTCCTGAGAGCAGCTACAGCAGGGGACAGAAGTCCACGGGGCACTTCCCACATGTCCTGCTGGGGGTCAGTACTTTGCGACGACACTCACATCCAGTCCTGGTGACAGGGGTCACTCTGCACCTTAGACCACTGAGTCGCTGCCCCGGATGCCTGAGGCTGGGAACGTATAAAGAGAAGAGGCTGCTTTGGCTGCACTCCGCAGGCTGTGGAGCAGCAGGGCTCCCTTCATGGTGGGAGGTACAGGGGGTATCACGGGGGAGAACGGGGAAGCCAAAGCGGGGAGGTGTCAGGCTCTTTGTGATAATCAATTCTCCTGTGGGCTGATGAGCAAGAGCCCACCCATTACTGTGGGGAGGGCAAGGGCACCTGTGTTCCTGAGGGATCTGCCCCACCTTCAACACTGGGGACCAAAGTTCAACATGAGATTTGGAGGGGGACACAATGCAGACCGTCTCAGCCCATCCTGCAGACGCAGGAGCCGGGTGTGGGGAGGGCGCAGGTCCCGACTTGGGGTTGCAGAATGGGCATTGCTCACAGGTGAACCACAATGTTCCAAGCTCTGCTGGAGGCTGCAATGGACAAACAGGAACAGGGCACCCCCGAGTGACAAGCACTAGGGCCCTGGATGCTCCCTGAGGGACTGCAGCCTGCTGGGGGTGGTGGCCGCTGGGCGGTGGCCTGGTGGAACGAGGTGGCCTTTGAGCAGAGACCACAGGGGGAGAACCGGAGAGCTGGGTGGGACAGGGGACAGGGGGATGGGTAGGAGGAGGCCAGGCTGGCCGTGGGAGCTCCTGCACCCAGACGTGATGCCCTTCAGCCCAGTGCCCGTGCCTCCTGCTGGACCTCTTGTTTGCTGTGGCATGCTCTCTCTGCTCTAGCCTCATGACACCCTACTATCTCCTGCTCACTTTGTAGTCCACTGTTCCTTCCCTGGAACCTGCAGGCCCAACTCTCTCTATCCCCATCCCATAGAGAGAGCTCTAGGCTCACCCATGACCCTCCCAGGGCGTCTCTGGCTCCTTCTCGTCTCCCTGGCCCTTGTTTCTTCCTCAACCAAGACAAGACTGCCTCCTCCAGGGAGCCTGCCAGGATCCCCCGGGCCAACTGCTGCCTTCTTTGGGGTCCTACAACATCTTTCCTGATTGCCACCCCCTGCTGTAGGTATGAGGTGTCCCTTTCTGGGCGCACAGTCCACCTTTGCGTATGGGACTGGCCTTCTGCCCCCACTTTTGTGACACTTTTGTGTTCCTTGGTTGGCTGCAAGGTGCAAGGTGGGTGTTCAGAAACCCTCACCTGAATTCTGGGGACGGTGGTCACTGGCATTGTGATGAGATGGGGCTTTGTCATCACATTGTTCGTGATGGGCTGAAGCTGGGTTATTCAGGGAGGGCAGGTGGCAGCTGCAGGGTCAAGGGCAGGCAGGAGCTGGCGCAGGGATTGGGTGAGAAGCCTGAGCACAGATCCACACTGGCTATTGAGAGATCATGGGACCATCCAGCTGAGAGGCCAGGGAGACCTATCCTCTGGCACTGCCACCATAGCTGCCATTTCTCCAGAGCCTACTATGGTTCCCTGGACACCAGGCACACTTTGTCTCAAATGGCACCACAATTCCCTAAAGCAGCCAATGTCCTTCCCCTTTCTGTCTCCAGGGAAGTAAGTTCAGAGAGACTACTCCACGAGGTCACACAGTGGGGAGACAGGAGTACCTCCTGGCTCCAAGCCCGAGGTCCATCCACCTCTCAGTCCTTGGGGCCTTGCCTTTGGACAGGTTGTGTTCAGGCTGCCTGTGGGAACTCCAGGGAGAGAGACGGCTTGTTTGGAAGCCTGGCAGAGAGGGCTGGCTGGAGAGGAGTGTCCCTAGATGGGTGGGGTCAAATCCACCCCAATGGCAGGATCAGCAAGGTCCACAAAGTGGCTACCACTGCTCAGCCTCGTGAAAGCCCACGTGTCGGCCCACTCTGAAGACGGGCACACTGTGGCCCCAGCACTGTGACCTCTCCTGGTCCTCAGGCCAGCGCCCGGCCGTGCCGTCTCCACAGCAGGTCCTGCGGCATCTTCCCTTGCGTCTGGCAGCCCCAGAGACGGCTCAGGCTTTTGTGGAAGTCTTGATAAATTGGTTGAGAGTCTCACAAATTATTTGAACTCAATTACTGGAAAAGGGAAAAAATGAGTCAGAGCTCGAGGTGAGGAGTGGCAAGGACGTTGGGAGGTGTTGGCAGCTTGTTTCTCCTTCCCAGGGCTGGGAAGGCATCTCCGGCGGGAAGGTGGGAGTGAGGGAGCAGGCTGAGGACCAGGAGGACCTGCAGGAGTGGCTGAGTCAGTCTTCTGCCCCCTCAGAAAGAGGAGTCAGAAGCTCCTGTCGATCTGGAATTTTCTTCTAGTTGTATAGAAATTTCCCCTCTAGGAAGGGCCTGTGGAATTAGCAGTAGCCTTGGTTATCCTCTGAGCCCTGATTCTGGTCACAGACTTAGCCCTCCTTATAGACCGAGTCCTTATCCTGGTCACAGACTGGGCACTGTTCCCGTTATGTACTGAGCCCTGATCCTGGTTGTAGGCTGAGCCCTGATCCTGGTCTCTGACTCAACCCTCACGCTTGTCACAGGCTGAGTCTTTTCGGCTGCTTACCAACCCTTCCAAAGAGGTCACAGTCTGATGATCCAGGTGCAGTTAATTAGCAACACAAGGCCCGGTCAGTTTGTGCTCAGGAAGTCCAGCAAGTCAGTGCTGGCCATCCATTCAGGGCAATCCAGGAGAGCTTCCTGGTGCTGGCTCTGGGCCTCAAGGGACATCAGGGTACCATGCGTGATCCTGATGCAGCGAGCAGGGTGGCAGAAGACCAAGAACAAACCAGCCAGGCAGGGGCCAGCTTGGCCTGAGGCAGGGTTTCCTCTTGCCAAGGGCCTGTCTCTGGGCTCCTGGAGAGGTTTCTGCAGTGGCACTGGTTGCTCTGGGATCTCAGGTGGCAACTCCAGCCCTGGCCTCTGCTCTGGGTCCCTGAACAGAGATGCGGCCTGACCATGCCAGAGTCGAAAGGGCCTCTGGAGCATGTGGTAAGAGAGGGCAGGGTGAATGGTGGCAGCCCTGGGCCTGAACCTACTCTCTGTGGAGAGGAACGAGGGCTTGGGGGGATGGAGGGAACAGGAGTAAGGTGGGGAAAATGGGAAGGCAGTTTTGGGATCTGTTGGTTGTAAACAGGGGAATATGAAACTGAAAAGGACACTGGGCACTGTCCCCCTTATATACTGAGCTCTGATCCTGGTCATGGGCTGAGTCTCTGTTTCTGGGACCTTCCCTGGGCGGGGTCCATCTCCCTGCAGCTCCTGCCCGACTCCTGCCAGTTTGGTGCTTTGTCACACAGGAGCATCCTCATGGGATTCTGGCTCTTCCAGGAGGCTGTCTGGTCGGCTAGTGTCATGAATCCCTTGGGAATTAGCTGTGGTGCTGGGGCCTCCGGTGCTCTGACGGGCTCACCTTCAGTCATGTGGCTCCGGGGGAATCTGGGGGTCCTTTGTTCAGGGCAGTGCTTCTCACCCTGGCTGCCCTCCTCTGGGTTCCTCCAGGCTGGGCTTGGTTTCCCACCCCCAGGATCCCCGGCCACAGCTGCCTCCTCCTAAGCGAAGGGACAGGAGGCTGCTGGGGTCTCTCCAGGGCCCCTCAGAAGAGTGTGAGAAGGTTCCTCACTAAGGATGGGGAGGGAACACGTCAGAGCCCAGCTCACGGCGCAGCCCAGGGCCCACAGGCAGGGTGTCCTGCATTGGGCAGAGGGGCAGCGAGTGCCCTGTGTGACTAGGCTGAGATGGACAGGGCACAGGAAGAGGCGGCCACTGGGCAGAACCACACATCCAGCAGTGGAGGGCCGGAGGGGCCTCAACCCAGAGCCCCGCAGGAGTGCACGGGCAGCAGGCTGTACATGGGATGGGGGCCTGTGGCTCCTTGTGGGTCCTCCCAGGGGGCTCACGATGAGGGGAGCAGGCCGGGGTCTCACCCTGAGGTGGACTGTGTCCTCCAGAGGCTGATAGAGGGGCCCTGATCACTTGTGCCTGAAAGTGAGAGAGTGGCAGGGGGGTGAGGGGTTAAGTCAGAGAGACAGAGAGAGACAGAGAGAGACGAGAGACACACACAGAGAGACAGATGAGCAGATAGAGAGACAGGAAAAGGGAGAAAGAGGCAGGGAGAGAGGGAGGAAAGAGAGGTGCAGATAGGGGGAGACAGAGGTAGAGACAGACACGGAGAGATGGGGAGCAGAGGTGAGGCGGGGACAGGAGTGGCAGTCTGGGGCAGAGGTACGCAGCCCGAGGCTCATGTGGGTCGAGGCTGTGTTGAGCTGTGACCTGGTGCCCACCCTAGCCGGGCTTGGCACCAGGGACGTCATGGCCCCCTTGCAGGTAGGGGTCGGGGGGGGGACGTGGAATGACTTGTCTGAAAGCTCTGCATGGTAAGGAGCAAAGCCAGGGCTGGGAGCCGATCAGAGCCAGTGTCCAGAGAGGCTCCACCCTGGCCCTGGGGCAGCAGGTGCAGGGCAGAGGCTGGGGCAGGGGCAGCCAGAGAAGGGCCAGGGCCTACTTGTGGATCCAGGGTTTCCCCAGCAGGTCACCTGCTCCTTTCCCTGCCTGAAGCCCTACAGCACCTGAGCAGCTGGTGTGGGTGCAAATTGGGCTCCAGCCCTCAGCTGTGCCCTCAGGCCCTTCACTGACCTCTCTGTGCCTTAGTTTCTGAATCCTGAATCTTCGCCAGGTCATAAGGTGGTGGGTGGGCGAAATAAGTTAATCTGCAGACAGCACTTGGCAGATACCTGCAAGTGGTGTCTCTGAGCCCAGGTGGGCAGGTGCTCTGAGTCCTGCATGCCCCCTGCCCAACCCCGCACACTCCACGTGGCTGTCTTGGTGTTCATCCAGCTGTGTCGGACCCCATCACTTTCACCTGACTTACCAGGCCCAGAGCCCGTCTCTGCTTGCCTCAACACTCAAAGTGATGCAGGTGTCCCCAGGTGCCATCCTGGTGACCGGGACACTCCCACCCTGGCTGGCTCCATCCCAGGGTTGTCATCTCAGATCCCAGCAGCTGGACAGGTCGCTAGGGTGGCGTCCCAGGATGAGCAGGGAGCCTCACTGCTTTCCTGTGACTGGGGTAGGGCGAGTATTGCCGCCTCACAGAACCTAATTGTGGGGACATTTCAGCACGGGGCTCACTGCTGAACCCTTCAATATAGGATCCGTCATGGAAGAAAAATGTTGTGTTTTGTTTCTGAGACCTTTCTTTAATCTTATCTTGCAAGGGAGAAGGAAGGAAGGAAGGAAGGCAGGCTATGCAGAGGTGGGTTTGGCAAGTGCATTTCTGAGGGAATAGCAGAGCAGGGGGCCACACCTGGCCATGGCCCACACCCCTTCCTAGGTCACCCCAGGTGTTGTCTGAACATGCTGCAGTAGCCAGAGCCACTCCGGGACACACAGCCATGAGCCCCCTAACAGCAGGTCTTATGCTGTCTCTGGCCTTATGGTGTCTCTAGCCATGGCCCTAACAGCAGGCCTTATGGTGTCTCTGCGGTCTGGGGCTCTGCTTGCCCACTGGGCTCACGCATCTGGGTGTGTCTGTGGCTGGCTGTGGCCTCGCTGACCTCAGCTGGGCCCTCACACTCCAGGGTGGGGGGCCTCTCCTCCACATGGCCTACATAAGCAGTCTGTCCATCTGCTTATGTAGTGGAGGCCAGTGCCCAGGGGAAGTCCTGTGTCCCAGGGCCTGGGCCTGGGCAGCCTCTCCTGCTGTGTTCTGTCAGCCTGCTCAAGCCACAGGCCAGCCTAGCTGCTAGGGGTGAGAAGTAGACTTGGCAGCTGGTGGCTTTAGGTTCGTGCACCCCCCATTCAGATGCTGAAATCCTAAACTCCCAGGTGATGGTGCGAGGGTGGGGCTATGGGAGGTGAGGGGCTCTGAGCAGGGACCCCTCCTATGGCATTAATGGCCTTTTGATTCCAAAGGGACCTCAGAGGGTTGCCCTGACCCAGGTGAAGACTCAGTAAGAGTCCAGGTCTGCAGCTTGGAAGGGGGCCCTGGCTAGAACCCCGATTCCAGACTGCGAGAGGGAAGTTTCTGCTGTGTACAAGCCACCCCATCTGTGGGGTTTTGTTATAACAGCCGAAGGCCTTAAGGTGGCAATGAGGCACTTGTCTTCACCCGGCCCTGAGAGGTCCCTGCAGGGTGAAACCCCCGCTGAGTGTCCAGCTTCCAGGGGCCAAATGTAGAGACAGGATGCAGGGGCATCGCTGGGGACATGAGGGTGTCGTGTGCCACATACGCACCCTCCAGCTCTGCCCGGCCTCACATCCTCCAGGAGGCCCGTCATCCTGTTGGTGTAGAGCGTGTCACCTCCCGAGAGGCAGGGCACAGCCGCGTGGCAGTTCAGGGCGCAGCTTCCGGAGCCTGGCAGGGCGGCTTTCCGCCCTGCTTGGCCCTCCCTGCTGCGGGGTCTCGGGCAGGTTTCTTAGCCTCCTTACACCTAGGAGACTCTAAAATGGAGATAAAAGCCACCCGCAGCATAGTCTAGGGACTGTTCTGCACCGAGGGGAGGGGTGGCTGTCAGCAGCCCGTGAGCAGCAGCTGGCACGTGTACACGCCGGGGAGAAAGAGGCTGACACAAAAGAGCAGGCCACCCCACAGGGACGGTGAACCTGCTGGGGTTGCGGGGGTGGGGCTGGGGCGGGCTGACTGTTGAAGGACACAGGCCTCCTCTTGGGGCATGAAATGTCTGCACTAGATATTGTAAGAGGGAGGAGATTGAACAACACCAGAGTGCATGTTTTAAAATGGTTCCTTTTATGTGATGTGAATTTTGTCTCAATTTTAAAAAAGTGTGCTGTGGTCCTTCGGTTGGTATTTCACAAATGCTGACTGAGGCCCAGGGCTGTGCTGGGCACGGTGGAGGCCACGGAGCTAGACAAGACAGATGGCTTCTTGTTGTCACAGAGTCTCTATCCGAGTCATTCATTTATTCATTCAACAAACTGCACAAGCTTCTGAAGGTGCCAGGATGTGCCAGCTCCCGAGACCAGACCCTGGTGTGAAGCCCTCAGCTTCCTGCTGACCCTCAGCCTCACCTGCTGCTCACTTGCTGCCCCTGTGTTTGTGCTGCCGGGGTATCCCCAGCCCAAGCCTGAGGACGCGGTGTACCCTATTGTCCTGCTCGGGCCTCCGGGCTGCACCTCCAGGGTTGCCTGCAGGTGGCTTGTTGAAGGCTGGGCCCATCTCTCCCAGATTCCCAAACCCCAGTGCTGACTCCCTGTGAATTTGGGGGCTCACCTATGTCTCCCCATCTAGAAATTGAGGGGTGTCCACTGAGAGATCCCTGGGGTTTCTAGGGGTCCACCCTCCTCTGGGCCTGTTCTGTGGGATTGTGACTCAACTCCGTGGCCATACTGTCATGGAACAGCAATTCTATCCTGGGTGGCTCAGATTCTGTTTAGATCACACACCTCATCTGCACAACGCCAGGATCTTAGTGGGGGATGCTGGTGCACTATCCCGTTATCACCACCACCATCAGTGGCTCTCTGTGGAGAAGTGCCTGGAAACTGGGTTTGTAGGGGAAGGAGGGGAGTGAGGGAAAGTGCTGGCTGGCCTGCACCCCCTTCAACTCATCTGCGGGCTGAGTCCACATGCCATAGCTGGGGCCCAGCAAGGAAGGGGCAGGCCCTGAAAGTAGGTGTGTCTGGAGAGTGTACTGAAGGCCCAGAGAGAGGCTGGGAAGCATCATTGGGCATTTCCACCCTGACAGTGCTTCCCATCTCCCTGGGGCCCTACAGGAATGGTCTTTCCATTTCACAGACAAGAGCGTTGAGGTTTGGGAGGGCAGTCACCCTCTGGAGGCTGCACCACTGCCACATGGAGGGTCAGGCTTTGTCCATCTCTAAAGCCCACACCTTCCCCTATGTCCCTATGGGGAGTCAGACTGGACATGGCCAGTGAGTGTGGCGGGTACATGACCCTGGGCAGATCACTGTGTCTGTGACCCTCAATGTCCTCCTAAGTCTCAAGCGGCTGAAATAAACAAGACCACTTGCAGTTGGGTGGGGTACACGCGACCTCAGACAGTGCATTGGGTCTGCATTTTCCTCGCCCAGTGTGAATATTAACAGGTTTTGGTGCAGAACCATCAGGTTCTGTGTTGCCGGGAGCTCCAGCCCACAGGGGTATCGAGTGACACAGGGCACTACATTACTTTTCTGAAACCCCACACATCCGAATTTGCATCCTCTCCAGCCACAGGGACATGTAATGTCAGCTGTCACTTGTAGCAGGTGTGGGGGCTGCTGTCGGGCAGGGCAGGCCCAGGACCAGCTGCACCACCTCGCTGCTGCCCAGTGTCCTGTTCCTGTTGGTGGAGCCGGCTTCCTGGCCTCACAGCTCAGCCCCAGCCTGGCCATAAGCATGTGCCTGCGAGCCCTGGGCTGCATCCCAAACCCACCATCTGTATGTGGGCAGCAAACAGCTGTCCTGACCCCAGCCCTGGTGAGAGGCCATCTGGGCCATCCTCAGGGGGACAGGGCAGGTGGGATTCCTGCAGGGGGACAACAAGGAATGCTCAATTAAAAATTGGGACCTCGTCACTTCTGGCCCCTCCTCTGCCATCTCCTGTCTCAGAAGCTGACTCAGCTGCCATCTGCGTTCTTAGGGTTGGTGTCTGGGGACAGTACAGGGCATAGCCCTCAGGCCCAGCTCCTGCTCCTCTGGGGTCCCAGTGCCCTCCCAGCCTAGAATGAAGGTGTGGTGGCCTCATTGCCTGGAGGCTTCTGTCCTGGAAGTCTTAGGAGATCACACGCAGGGCAGTGCTTCACCCATCAGGGTGGAGCCCTGAGGGGGTTGCAGAGAGCTTGTCCTCCTTAGGTTCACTGTTAGACCCGCCCTGCGGCTCTCAGACCTATGCACCTCGCACCTTGAGTGGGAGCAGGTGCGTGCCAGGCCCTGCCACCTGGTGCTCCAGCCCCACCTCTCTGAGCCTGCTTCCTCGACTGTGTAGCAGGGCCTCTCCACCGCTCTCACACAGAGGCTAGGTGGCCTGCAGGAGGCGGTGTCTCAGTATGTGTCTCAGTATGTGTCCTGAGGGGGGATTCTGCTGGAGGTGAGTTCCGTCCTGCAGGCATCAGTGTGTGCGGCTCAATTCAGCTGAGAGTGCCTCTGTCTCGGGGCTGGTGCCGAACTGAGGGGTGTGTTTAGATTCGAGGGACCAAGCTGTCCCCTCCCCATCTCCGTCCCTCCTTTCCCTGGCTCTATTTTCTCCCCCTCCCTGGCAGGCTGGGAATTGGCTGTCACCTCTGATTCCCTGCAGAGATGGAGTTTTCTTCCCTTTTCACACTAGCCTTTTTGGCTAAGACCTGTGGGCTCACACCTTCCCCTAAATCTCCTGCTCTTGGTGTCCTCTCATCTTTCATAAACTCAAGTCTCTTTCCTGCCACCCTAGGATGTTCCACTGCCTCCATGGTGACCTCCGTGCTCAGGGACCCTGGGTACCAAGCACATCATTAATAATGGGGATGTAGGAGGCATCACCATTTCTCCTGCCCAGAAGCAGGCCAGCCCCATGGAGGCCACCCACCTAGACTGCCCCTGCCATGGTTGGGCATGGGCTGGGAGGTGCAGATCCCAGCAGCCCACACCAGGGCCGTGGGCCGGGTGGGGCAGGGCAGCTCCCAGGTGTGGGCTGAGGGCCCCTGTGGGCCAGGCCTGGGGAGACCTCAGCCGATCCAGAGAGTTTCTGCCAGATGCAGGCTGGGCAGGGGCACCCAGGGTGGGTGGAGGGGAGCGCACAGAGGGGTGATACCTGGTCCCAGCGCTAGACCCTGGCAGGAATTTGCCATCAAGGGAAATTTCTCTGAGGGACCAGTGTGTGCACAGGCATAGCAGTGGGATCCCCAGGACCTGATGTGTGCCATCGTAGGACGCCGACCCACGGCTCCTGCCTGCACGGTACCTGCTTGTGCAGAGCTTACGCTCTGGGTGTGTATGCGAGAGACAGACAGCAACAGACACCCTGACCATGGTCTTCTGCAGGTTGGGAGAGGTGGAGGAACATGAGGTTAGGAGGAAAGATGGGGAGGAAGGACCGGCAGCCAAGTCCCAGATTGAAGGGGTCTGGGCTGGCATCTGGGCCAGGAGCTCAGAGATGGAGGAGCCTAGACGAGGTTCCAGGCAGGGGATGTGGCAGGGGGCAAGGCAGGAGAGTGAGGAGCCCAGCGTGGCCGCAATGGGATGGCTGGGCAGGTGTGCTGTGGCGGGGATTGTGGCTTCTCCTCTGAGATGACTAGAGCCTCAAGGGGAGGGCAGGATGTGACTTGGGCTTGAACAGGACTCCTGGCTGCCATAGGGAGGGCGGGTTGTAGGAGGTGAGTGGAGATCGCAGCAGAGCCCAGGGGAGCAGTATTGCCCCAAGTGCTGGGTGGCTCTGGGGACAGTGAGTCTCAGCTGGGACCTGGGCATGTCTTGACAAGGGGACAAGCAGAATCTGCTGTCAGACCAGATGTAGGGACAACAGGGGAGTGTGTGGTGCCAGCAGCGAGGCTTTGGTGTGTTGGACTAAAGTGACATATCAGGGTGGTTGTGACAGGGAGTGTGGGGGTCTCTGGATTATAAGGGTCTCTTCTGCTCCATCGAATGATGACAGGCCCAGTGAGCTCTCGTGAGCAGTTCTCATGAGCTTCTGAATATGGCTGTGACATGTTTCCCACCCTACATACTGCATTTACAATGTAGCTCTTGACACTTCTCCCAGCAAGAGTGTCACTTGTATTTTGGAGGCCTGTGACTAGCATAGAGATGATGCCAGGTGACTTCTGAGGATAGGTCTTAACGGGTGATAAGCTTCTCCCTGATTCCTGGAGGATGCTTGAGATTGAAATCTAACTGCCACATTGTGAGGAAGCTCAAGCAGCCACGGAGAGGCCCTAGGCCCACAACCCTGGCTGAGCTGCCAGCCGCCAGCCACATGAGCCATCTGGAAAATGGGTTCTTCTCTCCCCGCTCTGGAGCTGCTCCAGCTGATGCCACACAGAGCATGGAGGAGCTGTCCTCCCAGAACCCTGCCCAGCTCACAGACATGCAAGCACAGTGCACGGCTGTTCGTCTTCTTCCCATTGGAGTCTGGGTCCTGAGTGCCCAGAGCAGTCCCAGAACTGAGGTCTTCTGCTGCTGTCCCTCAGCTGTGCTGAGCTCCAGACTCCTGTCTAGGTCTCAGCTGGGCTGGCATGGGCCTCAGCCCCCCTTTCTCTCCAGAAGAGCCTGGAGGCCATTGGGGAAACAGCAGGGAGACTGGCCAGGCTTTGTGTGTGCAGCCTGAGGGGCCCGGGTGAGGCCACTGAGCCCTCAGTCCAGAGCTGTCAGCTTTTGCTGAACCTCAGTTTTTCATCTGTAAGTGCTGTTGGTCACCAGAGCTCCTGCCTGTCGTGTGCTGTTCCAAATCCTGGGGTGTGTCCCAGAGTGGTTCTTCCTGGTGCTGGCATCCCAAGCCCAGTGAGGACCCTAGGCTGCGTGGGGCAGAGCCAGGCTGTGGCCTCACGTCCTATAGTGTGTCTTATTTTCAGCCACCCCCTGGAGGACACGCCTCAGGTCCCAGACTGTGCAGCTCAGAGAGCTCAGGGCACCCCGTCAGAGGGAACCACCTCTTGGAGTTGTGACCTGCAGGCCTGAGTGTCTGCAGCTCAGGGCCTTCGGGCTGCAGACGGCCCTAACCTCTGGCACACAGGCCTCCCTAGTACCCCACCTCTGAGGACCTAGTTCTAGTCCTTGTGGTCTGTGAAGCCTTGACTGAGCCTTAGTTTCCTCTTCTGAACAATGGGGACAGATGGTGAGATCTGAGTGCCCACCACTGCGCCGTGGGAGCAGGGCCCAGCGTGTCTGTGTAGCTGTCTGAAAGCTAGGGGTGCCCTGTGTATCAGCGGCAGCTCCCATGGCCCCAACTTGACGTGAAGAGTCACTGTTCCTCTGTGTCTTTGAAGTGACATTTAATCTATGAGGGCTTGCAGATGCTTTATTTTTGGAGCTGGCTCTGCTTATTGTTAGCTGTGTCCCCCTGGGAGTAGATTTAAGAGCAAATATTACTGTTTCTTATCATAGGCATCGAGGAGCCTTCCAAAGGCACCTCCTTCCAGGGAAGAATATTCTGGACTTCGTTTGTTTGGCTCCCTGCCCTGTTCCTGCAATCTAAGTAGAAGGAGACAGCCAGAGTCTGGATAGTCTCCTGGCCTGGGGGCTTCCTGCCCAGCTGTGCCTGGACATGCAGGGTGACCTGGGTGAATCTGTCCCTCCCTCTGGCCTTGTTTCCTCATCTGTACCTATGTGGGGGGCAGATGACAAGGTCCCTCCTGATCCAACATTTCACAGCTGCCTGGGTGGAGCTGACCCTTTGAAGAAAAGGACAAGGCAGCCACATTTCCCTGCATCTCATCTGGGGGTGGTGTGATTTGCATATGATTTGCATGAATATGCATGCAGATTTCATAAAGGCCCCAGCTCCAGGCGCTTAAGGAAATTCCAAAAAAATAGATTCAGGCAAAATGCCTGCTATTGTTCTGGACCCCAAAGGCAGCTGCTGCACTGTACACATCTGCACTGTGTCACCTGGACTCCTGGGGCTGGGGCCCAGATAGGCCTTAGGACTTCCCAAGGTTCATGGCAGAGGAGATTCCTTGGCCCAAGCTTGGGCACCTTGGGGGAGCCTCCCATCCTTGCAGACGTCCCCTCCTGGACCCCCTGAGGGGAAGAGAGATGGGCCCTTTAATTGGAGCCAAAATTGCCCTCCTGATCTGCCCCTTCCTCCTCTGCTTGGGGGAGGGCCCTCCTTCCACTGAGGCCCTGAGCCTGAAGTCTGGGTGCCCCCACCCCATCTATCACTTTGTCATTTTCACCCCCAAACAGTCTCACATTTCACATTGTGAAGCTGACTCAAACTATAACTTTGCCCCACCAAAAAACAAGCCTGCAAACCCAGACATTTATTTCAGTGGCTTCTCTTTACTCTTAGAATAAAGGTAAAACTAGCTTACTTGTCTGCAAGGCTCCTTCAGGGCGTCCTCAGTTTCAGCTGCATCCTGCTTCCTCTCTGCATGCTCTGTTCCCACTGGCTGACATGCTGTTCCCACTCCCTGTCCCTCTGCAGCACCAGGCTCTAGCCCTTGCCTGATTTGGTCAGACTCTATCAGACAGCTCTTGGCCCTGTATCGTGTGTGTGGTTTTGCCGCCACCCCCCAGGAGACTCGGTGCCCCTTGCTGAGGCCCCCCTTAAACTCTCCTCAGAGGGTCCTTGCTCCTGTTAGGACCCTGGCTCAGGTGCCCATCATGTTGCTGTGTGACCTGGGCAGTTCCTCCCTCTCTGAGCCTGGAGCTTGTTTTCTAGAAGCTTCCTCTGGCTCCTCCTTGGGCACTCTGTGGTGAGGCCTGGCTGCTAGAGGAAGGGGCTGTTTCCTGACTGTCAGGGCTGAGAAAGCCTTTCCAGAGAAGAATGAGGCATCAGCACAGAACCATGTGGAGGGCAGAGGGCTCTGTGAGCTGAGCCGTGGCCCTGGGACTGGAGTACAATGAGGGCTTGAGGCTGGACTGAGCCACAGTGGGACCTGCTGGGATGGTCATGCTGCTACTCCTCTGGATGTTCGAGCTCCAACCTTTCTCTGGGTGAGGTCGGCCTTCAAGGTCAAAAGTGCAGACTCCCCAGAGAGAGGCCTGGCCTGGGGGAGCAGCCTGGATTCTAGCCTCCTGCCTCCTGGACTTGCTGCTATGTGGCCCTGGAAGAGCCGCTGGCCATCTCTGAACCTCATTCAGCACCAGCAAGTGGGAAAATCAGTCACTCATAGGCTGAGAGCCAAGCTCAAAGGCAGGGGTTGTCTATAAAAGCCCAGATAGTAAATAGAGTGGAACCTCCATAGCTGATCACCTCCCTATACAGACCACCTCCTTAAGCTGACCTAACTTCCGTAGACTGGACATGCCCCATGTGTACATGTCAGTACAATAGGCCTAGTTCATTATGTTGACCACCTCCATATGTTGACCAGTTTGTCACAGTTCCTCGGGTGGTCAACTTACAGAGATGCTTCTGTGTTTTTGATGCAGTTTCTGTCATAACTACCTGACTCTGCTGTTGTAGCAGGAAAACAGTCAATACAGAAATGAGCAGGCTTGACTGTTTTAATAAAGTTTTGTTTATAAAAACAGACAGTGGGCCAGATTCTCTGCCCAGGTATTAGAGACTGACCGTGGTCAAAGGGATAGGGAATCCCTTTGTGCTCAAATCCTGGAGACTACTTTCGGTAGTCTTGCCATGACCTTGTCAGCACCCACTGTCCTCTCAGGAACAGACTCAGCCTGAGGGGTGGTCAGGGAGGGCTTCCTGTAGGAGGTGACGTCTGAGGCTGCCTTCAAATATGTGGCGCAACATACAGGCTGGATCTGAAAGGGGATCCCAGCTGAAGAGATTTTCTCTGTTACAGGGTAGTGGCAGAGGGGAAGGGGCTGCAATTTGTAAATCCAAGAGAGAACAGGCTGTCAAATCCCAGAAACCATGATAAATGCTCCCCTGCTTCCACTTCAGGCCCGCATGCTCCTGAGTGATGGTGATTTATGACGGCTTAGATTTTTCTTAAGCAAGTGGTTTTCAGAGAAAAAAGAAAGGTCACAGCACATCAGGCCTTACATATCTTATCTTGTTCTCCGCAGCCAGCAATTCCCTTTGAACGTGGCAGAGCCCAATGAGAGTGGTGACTGCCAGTGAAGGGACATTAATATCAAGTGAACGCACGCACAAGACAGCACACCTGGCTGAGCAGGGGACGCTTAGTGTTCTGTGGGTTGGTGTCAGGGCTGGGGGGCTGCCGGGAGAGCCTGGGGCTGAGATGAGAAAACCCCAGTTGACTGGAGGAAGTCCGCGGGGCGAGGCAGGGAAGGGGAGAGGGAAGTGGGTGGATTATGTGGGGGAGTGGGCAGCCTGTCTAGGCAGCTGTGGCCAGTCCTCCACAGGCTTCCCGGGGGGTTGTGGTGGGGGCAGTTCTACTCTGCTCCCTCTGGGCTGCGTGGCTCTGAGCAGCTTGCTCACCCTGTTGAGCCTTGGTTGCTCAGCCATCTCAGCGCTCATGACCACCATCCCCCCTTGCATCCTCTATCACCTCCCTTAGCTGTCGTCTCTCCCCCTACCCGTCCCTGCTGGATGCAGCGCCTGGACTGTGCTGGTGGGTTCCCAACAGCTCTGTGTTGTTAGATGGAAAGGAGAGATGTGGGAGGTGGGCTAAGATGGTGTGCACCCTGGAGGCTGGAGGGCATTCAGGAAGGCTTCTCGGAGGAGGCATTTTTCTGGCATGTAGCTTCCTGCAGCAGAGGCTGCCGCACCATGTGGACAGCTCTGTGGCTTAATTAAATTGCCTTCTCAGCAGCTGGAATAAGTAAGGAACATTCCAGTGATGGTGATGGTGAAGGTGATCTTGGAACACGGGCAGTGGTATTGTTTTATAGGCTGGGGGTCCTGGGCCGGGGTTGGGAAGCTAGCAGGCAGATGGGAGCTCCTGCCTTGCTGGATTGGTCCATGGTCATGGTGTGGCGGGAGGCTGTAGTGGGACAGAGTCTTGGCCACACACCTCCATTCTGAATGATGGCATAGGAGTGACCACTGTCTCCTCCTGGTGACAGCTAGCTCCTGTGACCTAAGCCCTAGCTCCCAGCCCCAAGCGTCTGGGACTTGGAGTCTCAGGGAACTTGTAGGAGATAGGTTAGAATCTAGCACTGCCGCTCTGTAGCCAGTGCTGTAGGCAGCCTTGAAGGCTTGGTGTCCCAGGGGTGAAATGCGGGGTGTTCTCTATCCTCTGTCTTCCTACCTCCCCAGTGGAAATGCACCAGTCACCCTCTCAGTACTGTCCTGCCCCTGGTCTCCGCCCTCACCTGCTTTCAGTGATTAAAACCCTGAGCCCTCACAGTATGATTCTTTTGGAGGTCCCAGCCCTGGTGCAGTGCGCAGCACTGAGTGGGTCCTCAGACAAGTTTGCTGGAAGCAAAAGAGATATGACGAGGTCCTGGTTGGCTCTGGAGGCCATAGGGGTGTGTGTGGTCCCCTGCTCAGCCTGCACACAGCAGATCCCTGTAAACACTGTCCTTCTGATCTGGGGGTGGGGTAGAGAGGGGTTATGACCTTCTCCTCCGAGAAGTCATGCAACTGGTGGGTCAGCAGAGTCTCGGGATTCTGGACTTAACTCCTCTAGGGCTGGGGGCTGTATCTGCCTTCCCCTCCCAGGCAGAAGCATATCTCCAGGGTAGTGGGGAGTGGTGGTCTTTCTGAAAGCCCCTTCAGGCCAGTACGATAGCTGCTATAAATACTTAGATTTTAGTTATTTTGGGAGATAGCAGGTATCATAGAAAGGGAGGGGACTTTGGGGCCAGCCAGGCCTGATGAGCTGTGTGTCCGTGGGCAATGATGCTAATCTCTCTGAGCCTCAGTTCTTTTTCTCCCCCAGGGTAAAGATCACACAGGGTGTTGGGATGGTGACGGGGGTGGCTCGCATCTCCCCCTGCCCCGTCTCATTGATAAGGATACTCGTCATTGGATTCAGGGCCACTCAGGTAATCCAGGATGATCTTCCATCCCCAGATCCTAAAATTAATTGTATCTGCGAAGATCACTTCTCCAAATGCCTATTCACAGGTTCCAGCAGGTGGGGTATGGACATATCCTTGTGGGGGTCACCGTCCAGGCCCCTACAAGAGGACACAGATCTCAATTGCATTGTTGCCCCCTCTCCATGGACTGAGTGGTGATGTGGGAAGAGGGCGGGGGTGACTGGCCTTGCAAAGCTAGGTGGGGACCTGGATGGGCAGAGAGGCAGGAGGAGAGGCCCCGTTAAGCTCTGGGAGGGATGGGACAGGACAGGCACAGGCAGGATCAGAGGCTGGGGGCCGCTTCCTGGTCACGGCTGGGGGCTGCTAGAGAAGAGAACCCCAGCATCCAAACCCATCTCTGTGTGACCCTCCAGCATGTCCTTTGACCTCAGAACCATAGCTGTCCATTGGAGATGTGCCTGAGCTTGCCCTCCTGTACCAGCCAGACCTGGTTCACCTCATTTATATAGTGCGGCCCTGCTCATTCCCCAGAAGCTGAAGGCAGGTGGGACACATGTGCGGGGCCTGAGGATGCTGGCTGCTATCACCAGGGCCACCCCCAGGCCCTATAGAGAGTTCTGTCCCTTCTGGAAGAGGCTTCTAGAGGAATGCAGAGAGGATTGGCCTTCCTGCTGTGTGTAGCTGGTTGTTCTCTGGGTGGGCATCTTGTCAGGGATGACAGTTCCATGGGCCCCAGGGCAGGTTCAAGGCTGAGTGAGTGAGTGAGGCTTGGGGTCTTTCCTGAGGGCATTGTCTCCACGGGAGGCAGGAAACAGCTCAGCAGAGAGGCTGGGGCTCCTAGGACCTTGAAGTTCCCGTCTTGACCATGGCAGGGGCTGAGTGGGCACGGCTGGATTGGGGCAGTTGGGGAGGGATGAGGGGGGGCCTCACTCACACACACCTGGAAAGACCATCGGGGTCCTGGAGAGAACGGGGCAGAGGCACCTGGCCGTGGCTGAGGGCTCCTCCGGGGCCTGAGCGAGATGGTGCAGATACCCTAGGGGGCAGGGCCTCAGGTGGGGCTGGGCTGGTGTGTCCAGGCCTGGAGCTGCCACAGACTTTTCCCGGGATGGCCTGTCCTAGCCTCAGAGGACCTGGGGTGGGTATTGTGTCCAGTCACATCTTAGTGGGGAGGTTAGACAAAGCAGTGAGTAGGTTCAGTGCCCATGCCAGGCAGCCAGGGCCAGGCGGGGTAGGGAGTGTCGGCCAGTCTCCAGGTGGCCAAGAGGCCTCCTGATTTGGGGTGCACTGTTGGTGAGCAGGACAAAGGGCGTGACTGGGACTGGCCCAAGGGCAGGAGGCCAGCCCTGCTGCTGTGCTCAAACCCTGCTCTGCCCCTTCCCGTGCAGCCTGGTCTGCTGCCTGCCCCTGCACCATCCCACGGGACTAGCACTCAAGCAGTTGGTCCTGGGGGCTTCGCTTGCACTGACCACAGAGCAGGCTTCTGCCCAGCTTCAGCAACACTGGCTTTTGTGTCCTTTTGTTATGATAATCCTAATGCTTGGGGCCTCTGGATAGACAGATGTTTGAGATTACAGGTTCTGGAGCACCAGGCTTCTAGAAGCTGTTTCTGGGCTGCTCCTGACACAGAGGGGCCCCACATACAGTTCCTGCCTGGCTGAGCGCTAGCTCTGGCCAGGTGCCCCCAGTTCCCCACCTCCTCCTACAGGGTGAAGGGTAGGCAACAGCACACCTGATGGTTTTCTGGGTGCTTCTTAATTTCAATGTTTATCCACTTTCTCTTGGGCAAGAACTAGGAAGGAACTGACCTCAGTGGAGGCTTTAGAAGTTTCTGGAAGTGGCATAATCCAGCATTATGTTCATTTCTACATTGGAGGTGATATCTGCCCATAAGAGGGGCAAGCAGGCCTTGGGCCCTCCCTTGTGTGCAAGCCCAGGTCAGCTTCACTTTCAACTGGCTGCGAGCTGGGTCCTGCCTGTGTCCAGCCCTGTGCTCGGAGGGGAGTTGGTCTACAGAGAGGAGGGAGCCCTGTGGGCTCCAGCCTGGTGGCCACCCAGGTCTACAACCACCGAGCACACAACTGGATCCCAGAAAACAGGAGGGGCTGTGAGCTGATTTGGTCTTCCTGCCATGGGGACATTTGGGCCAGAGGCAGCTGTGGCTCAGAGGGGGATGCTCCTGCCTTGATACCCCTGACAGGCAGCAGTGGGGAGGCCCTGAGCTGGGTCACCCCCAAAGGGCTTTGCTTCTTCCCAGGGTCACCTTTGCTATCTCCGTCCCAGAGTTGTCCCCATTGATGGTCCCTAACCCACAGCCAGAAGAAGCCCTAGGGCACAGGGACTGTTTGAGAAGGAGAAGTTTGATAGGAAGTGAGGACTGTCAGCCTGAGACGTGGCTGGTGGAAGGCAGGTGCATGTTCCTGCCTCCCTTGCGTCCTGACAAGCTGGGGACCCGGTGCTGGTATGTTGGGACCAGCTCGGGACCTTCCTGGGCTCCACTCTGTCTCTGCCCTCCCTGCCCCATCTGTCCTGGTGCCCTGGGGCCCTGTGAGCCAGCTTCAGAGGCAGCAGTGCTGTATAATGCTTCTGCTCCTGAAGGGTTAGTTGTTCCCCGGGGTCGGGGGGCGGGGCTTGGGTTTCTCATTTCCTTGCCACATGTCTGTCCTCCTGGTGGACTTTGTAACCACTGAGCACCCCAATCAGAGAGGCCAGAACTGAGCAGTGGCCCCCAGGTTGTGTAGTTTGGGATGAGACAGCACGTACTTCTGGGCCATAAAAATATCTAAATAGACCAACTTTGGGCCCCAAAATTAAGTTTAAAGCTGCAGCTCTTGATGGTTTAAAAAATAGCATTTGGTAAGAGGCAGAGAGATGATTCACACTGTAGGCTCCTTATCCATTTTTGGGGGGTGCGTTATATTGATTTCTGTGCTGCAATAGTGCTTTTGATGTGTTAAAATAGAATCCTGGGCGAAGGTGTCCCCGCTCAGGATTTGAGTGGAAATGGATGTGGCTCTTCATAAACTCACCTTAAAAGCAAAACACTCAGGACTCTCCCCGGTGGCTCAGACGCCTGAGGCCTTGTCTGTAGCCCCCTCCTCCCATCTAGTCTTGTGCTTTAAAAACAGTCACTGGGACGACTGCTTGTGGTTGCTGTATCTTTCTGCTCAAGGGCCGGTCCTCTTCTTCCCTGCTGCTAGACAGAGAGCAATGCCCGGGCGACCCCAGAGAGGCCTGTGCTGCTTTGGGGCACGCTGCTCCCCCAGCTTGCAGCCCCAGGCCACCCTTTGCTTTACTTAAAATGCTCCCTCCTACCAGGCCCCTTTTCTCCAGCTGAGGCCCACAGGAAGGTGTCGTCCCGGCCGGGCTGTGGTGGCTGGGCTCTGGAGCACCTCCTCGTGGGTGGCCTCAAGTCCCTGGGTCTCCACCAACCCTTTGCCCAGTATGAGGCCAGGCCAGCCTCCAAGAAGGTGCCTGAGCTAGAACCCCATCATCTAGCCTGGGGTGACAAAGACCTTGTGGGATATACACCAGGTCCTGTGGAAGCTCTGCCAAAGTCTGCCAGGCTTCCAGAGTGGGGTCAGCCTGGGGCTATAGTTCACTCGTAACTCACAACTGACTGATTCTAGGTGACTATGATGTTTAAACATGGGAGAGTTTTGTGATGCTGCTCAAGGGCATGGTGTGAGCAGAGCCCTGCACGGATCTGGCGCCGTACCCTGCTCCACTCTGCCAGCCTGTCCTGTGCCATTGCTTGGGCCGGGGGCTGACTCCCCAGAACAAAAGAGGCACCAGGTGAGTGCCAGGGCCCAGCGCCGAGATGTGCTTAGAGACTGTCCCCAGGTGCCCTGAAGTACCTGCCCCCAGACCTGGACAAGGCAGGGGCTCTGGGCATACCTCCCTCCCCCTCTGAACTGACTCTCACAGTGTCCTTCCCACAGGGCCCTGCCTCAGGGAGGGGACCAGGTCGCTGTTCAGCAGAGCCTGGCAGAACCCACCTCAGCTGGGGGCCGCTGAGGCAGCCAATGAACAATAACTGGGTGCTCTAAGGGTGACCCCATGAATGCCACGGTGTGTGGAGGGCCTGTGGGGGAGGTGGAGCAGGAAAAACTTGGCTACGGGGGTTTGCTGCGTCTGCCAGCTGGGGCTGGGCTGCGGTGAGTAAGGGAGGGCTGTGAAGGTGGGAGAAGGAGACAGGGAGGCATAGGCATGTGTATGCACTTATGTGCTTGTGTGTACTTGTGTGTGCACACCTGTGTGTGTGCACCTGCATGCGTGTGTGCACCTGTGTGCATACCTGTGTGTACCCATGTGTGTGCACCTGTGTGTGAACACACCTGTGTGCATGTGTGCACCAGTGTGAGTGTGCACCTGTGTGTGTACTGTGTTGATGCATGTACCTGGCTGTATGCGCACCTGTTTGTTCCTGTGTGTGCACCTGTGTGCAAGTGTGTACCTCTGTGAGTGTGCATCTGTGTGTGTACCTGCATGTGTGTGTGTGCACCTGGATGTGCACCTGCGTGTGAGCACCTGCATGCATGTGCACACATGTGGGTGTACGTGTGTGGTGGTGCAGAAGGGTGAGAGGGCCGTGCTGGCCACTGTGGTGGCTCTTTGGAAAGCAGGGCACTTAATGGCCCTGCACTAAGCACCGTGCACAGATCCTCTCTGTTTCTCTCAGCCAGCCTGTCCTGTGCCATTGCTCCTGGGGGCAGAACCTTCCAGTGCTAGGGGCTGAGGAAGCTTCCCCAGGTACCAGCATGGGGTCTGGCTGCTGTCAGCTGGCGGGCTCAGCACGGATGTCTTCTTCCCAGGAAGGACCATGGCCTCCTCAGGGCAGGCTGTGGCCTCTGCCAGCCTTTCCAGCTCTGGGTCCCAGGCCCAGTGGCTCCGGAGTAGGGCTCTGTCTCCCTCAGCTGGGTGGCAGTGCCAAAACCTGGGGAAGTTCCGGAAGCTATAGGCCTGCCACCTTTGGCTACATGACCTCGGGACATCCCTCCAGAACTGTGTCTCAGTTCTCTGATTGTTTCCCTGCTTCACAGAATGCCAAAGAGACCAAGCAGGGCTCTGTTGTGAGTGTCAGCAAGGATGAAAAGGAATATTGTGGCTGCACCACAGGACTTTATGGGGAGACAGTGCCAAATCACACCGCTGTCCATGGGACATGCACTAAACAGCTTTTTCAAATCTGGCCTTTTCTTGGTCATGGCGTTGACCTTTTGTTTTCTTCTTCTGTAAGTTGGGTCTACTCAGCTGACCTCATGGTTAGCACAGGCCACATCACACGTCTGGCCCCACTGGGCCTGTGGTGTCCTGTGCACATGTTCCCGCCTCGCCCTGTCAGTACCTCCAGACACAGCTCACTTGGGGTTGAGCCATGGGCTTGGGCTACCTGGGGGCCCTCGTGATCTGAGAACCCCCAACTGCAGAGGATCTGGAGGATGGCAGGAGAGGAGGACAGAGGTGGACTTGCAGGTGCAAAGGTTACATGGGGAGGGGCAGGGGTGTCCCGGGAGCAGAGCACAGCCTCTATGGGTGCCAGCAGGGAAACAGGGGGATCAGTCTTACACCCACAAGGGCCTGACTCTGCCCACCCCTGAGTGAGCCTGGATGAGCCTGGATGAGCCTGGTCACATCTTGACCTCCACCTGCGGGACTCTGAGCAGAGAGCCCAGCCACACCAGGGTACGGATGGGTGAGTTAGTGATGGGTGTTTTTCTAAGCCACTGAGCATAGGGTGGTTTGTTACACAGTGACAGAAACTAATACAAAACCCATGTGTGGCGAAGACGGAGATTTGGGTTGGAATGTGCTGAGCTTGCGATGCTTGAGGACATTTGGGTGGGGATGTCAAAGAGGCAGTTGGACACCTGTTCGTGGCACCAGTTATGGACCATGAGTCTCAACTCAGAGGGTGGTCTAAGGGGGGCTGAGTGCCTGGTGCTGGAAAACCGCTTGCTGCCTAATACCCCTCCACCCCTCTGCACGAGGACCTGCCGCCGAAAAATTGGCAGGAGTCTCTTCCTAGCCTGAAGTGCTGCAGGGTGCATGAAGTGGTGGTCACAGTCACTGACCTTTCCCTCCGAGCCCCAGGCTGCCCCAGATAGTACCTTCCTCTTATTCTGCCCCCTAGTCACACTGGCCCACAGTGGGGACGCACATACTCTGAGTCACGCGCTGGCTGCCGTGTGCCTTCAGAGCGTCTGTCCTAAGTGGTGGTGTCTGACTTGAATTTGAGAGCTGAGTCTCTGAATTGGTTGCTTTGAGCCCTGAAGGCTATGTCTAGGAATGGGAGCTTGCACCTTGCCCGTGCTGGCCAAATTCCAGGGGCTCTCTCCTACGCCGCCCAGCCCTCGCCCCCGTTACCGCTGCTTCCTTTTCAGGTTGTGTTTGACTCGGCTGTGAAATAGAGCAGGGCTGCCAGATCCCTGCTGCTCAGAACATGAGATTTTCTCCTTGGCGGTGGGAGGCCTGACATCTTATTAAAAACAGAGCAAATGGAGTTGCGGAGCGGTGGCTCAAGGGACTGTGATCTGTGCTTCTGGGCAGGTACTTCCGCCTCTTGGCTGGTGGGTGGCCCTGTGGCCCCGAGGGAGGGGAGGTGGGCTCTGCTGTCGCGCTGAAGGTGTCCCACAAGCCTGGGCGGCATTGAAGGCTGGCAGGGAGTGGCTTTGTCGCCCTGCTGGAGGGTGGGATGCAGGGCACAGTGTGGGGGCTGGCAGACCTTGCCCAGCACCAGCCAGGCCCATAGAGCGAAGCTCAGCCTGAGGGGTCCCACAGGAGAGTGGATGCTGCATCTGGGCACTCTGCTGTTCCCCGGGCTGTGCATCGCTGCCCACCCTCCTGGAGACGGCTCCTTGTGGGCGCGACTATGTGCTGCCGCCAGCCATGACCTGGCCTCTCCCCTCTGTGACTGGGCTCCCTGCCCTCTGCACCTGAGCCTCCTCCTCAGCACCCCAGCAGGGATGGGGGTCACAGAGCCAGCCGGTGAGGGACAAGTGGGGGACGGAGCTGGTGTCTTAAACACACATGCTCAAAGTAAAGATAAATCAAAGTGGCTGGCAGAGAAAAAGAGCCTGAGTCCCCACCCTTGCCTGGATGCTCTCCTGTGCTCAGGATGGACTGGGGTCTGTGGGGAGATGCTTTGCGGCAGGATGGGGAGTCGGTGGGGGTAGCAGTGCCGGCCTCGTGTGCCTGCCCCTTGTGACGAGGGCTGTGGTCCTGTTGATAGCCACCACAGTGCTGTGGCGGGAGCTCTGGGTAGAGAATCTCTATCTACCAGGATGTGTGTGGAGCATCGGGAAGGCTGGGTGGCACTTCTGGGTGAGAGGGGAGCAGGTGCGGCATTGGGGCCAGGGCCTGGGACTTCTGGACAAGACGATGTCCTTTTTGGCAGAAGTCATCTCAGGTGGCATTTCTTTCCTAAATGCCCACTAGAAAGGCAATTTTGAGGGAATATAAAACAGCATCCAAAGAGCCACCGACAGAGGCAAGGACATTTAGGGATTCAGGGTACTGAGGGTGGGCACCCCCGGGGCTGGCAGGTGCTTCATCCTGCTGTCAGGAGAGTCAGGATGTTCACACAGAGTCCTGGAGACGGCTGCTTCCGTGTCCTCTTGCTGTTACCTGCAGTGGGGCCCAGTCTGGGAACCACTTTCCTGTCTGAGAAGTGAGGAGGACTCTTAAGGAGTCTGTGCCACAGTGAAGCCCTGGGCAGTCCTTGGGGTAAAGAAATGTTCCCTATGATACCTGCTCACCTGGAAGGGCCTCTCTAGGAGCTGCTTCCGGGGCTGAGCAGGAGGGTGTGCAGGTGGGGCAAGGGGACTCTGGCTCAGGCCCAGCCTGGTCCCCTCTCTGTGGCCTTGAACAAGGCCATTCATCTCTCTGAACCAGAAATGCCCTTCTCTGCAGGGTGGGGGTAGAAGGGCTTGCTGGGGAGGGCTGTGCAGAGAAGACATGCTGGGCCTGCACATTTGTCTGTGGGAGGCCCAAAGTTCCCTGGTGGCCGATCACAGAGAGGGTCTGAGGTCAGGTCACAGGATATGGTGACCTGTGGTGACTTCTCAGCCATTCCACAAGAAGCACGGCCACTGCTGAGGCCCGAGAAAGATTCTGCAGCTTCTCTGAGGGCCTGGGTGGATAAGCCCTCCCTGCGTCCCTCCAGTGAAGGCTGGTCAGTGTGGACATGGGTGACACCTAGCTCCATCAGGCATCCCAGAGAGGGCCAGACAGCAGACCGAGGGCCAACAGTGTGACAGTCTACCCACGTGCAGGGATCTGACCTGAGGGCCCTGGCCCTGCCTCCAGGCACGGCACTGCTCATTGTCCGCCTTGCCCAGGGCAGGACGGGACGAGCCCAGGTGGCATTTATGGCAAAGACCTGCCTACTGGCCAAGACAGCATGGCCGCTGACCACATCCCAGGCAAAGAAAATGTGAGGTTCCATTCTGTCTCTGTGTCTGTGTGTGTGTGTCTGTGTGTCTGTCTCTGTGTATATCTACACGTGTTCCTGTGTGTGCACACTTAGTCCTCTCTAGATGTCTGGCTATGTCACAGGATACCGTGGGCAGCTTCTTGTCTGTCTGGGGACACTAAACACAGAACTTTGTGATCTGAACATCAGACAACTTTTGCTATTGAACAGAGCACCAGTCTGCAGGTATCTTTGAAGACTCATCACACGTGAGTGTGTGTGTGCGTGTGTGCATGCGTGCATCTGACTGCTCCCTTCTCCCGCCAGGTGTGAAGACCCTGGCTGTAAAAGGGGAGAAACCAAACGCCTCGTCTGGACCTCGTCTGCTCCAGGAGACAAGGGCCAGGGAAGAGTCCAAGTGGAGACGCTCTTGGTTGGATTCTCTGCTGGTCACTAACCCCTCAGTGGCCTTGGCTTAGACCTTGAACTTTCTAGGTGTGGAGAAGGGTCAGGACCTTTGCCCTTGGATATTACTGGGGAGAAAAATTGGAAACAGAAGCAAGTTTCTAGCTCAGAGTTGCTAGAAACAGTCGAGGACAGGCTGTGGCACCACCCTTAGTGTCTAGGGCCCCACTCACCTGCCCACGTCGGGGTTGACAGCGGGTGCGGGAAGGGTTGTGGCTCTCTCTCTGGGCTGGGGGCTCACAGCCCCCTGAGAGCAGCGCTGGCTTGTCTGGAGATGAGGAGTGTCTTAAGAACCCCGCGCCCCACTGCATCCCTGTGGAAGGGCTTGTTGCCCCTTACAGCCTCAGTTTCCCTGCTGTTTCCTGGCCTCCCGTAGTCCTTGCAGGGCTGTGGTGGGCGGGTGCTGCGCTGCATGGACTGAGGTGCATCTCTGAGGACCCCACGTCCATCCGAGACCCCACACCATCTGGAAACTAAAGCTCTGATGCGAAAATAAGAAAGATTAGAGACATTAATTTAGTTCGGGTTCTAATTGTCTGGAGAAACTTCATATGCACTAACACTAATTTATTTCCACTTAGGGCCAGTTATGCTAATTCAAATCCACTTTAAGTATTAAAATACTGATATTGTGAACTAGATAATAAAAACGGTTAAGGGAAGCAGGGGAGGTGAGCTCGGAGCTGCAGGGGCAGAGGAGGCGGCTGCACCCGGAGGAGGCTCCTCCTGCTCCCTGGGCCCTGGCACAGCAGGAGGGTCCTGGAAGTGCCCTACTTGGCGCCAGGATCGCTACGGTGAGAGCTGCACCACCCACCCGTCCCCACTGACACATCCATCTCTTTTCCGAAGGGCCCCACCTTCACAGTGCCACTGTCATCCCGTCACCTCGGCGTCATCACTGCTGTCACCATTACTCTCTGTCACTGTCATCGTCACCATGTTGCTATACGACCCTCACCGTTACCACAGCTCTGTCACATCACTGTATCTCTATTGTTCCCATCACCTCCTTGGTCCTCATGAGTGTCATTCAGGCGATGACAGAATCTCCCTGGTGTCCCTGGCTGTGCCACTTTGCTCTTGGGGCCCTGTCAGGGTCTATTTGGTAGCTTCAGCCAACACTGGGGTCCTCCCAAAGGAGGTGGTGGTCCTCCAGTGCCACGGGGTCTGAATGCTGTGCTGGCCCATCCCACGTGGTGCCGAGAGCCTGCCTGGAGGAGGTGCCTACAGGAGGGCTGGGTGCCATGGCCACCAAGGCTGTGGCATCTGGAATGGCTCCACTGCGAGAGGACACTGCTGGGCTCTGTGGCTGTTGGTCTGGCCTCTCTGCAGGAGGCCGGCACACCTGAGGCTGCGTGTCCCAGGGCTGCACCTGGCCTGTGAGCTCGTCTCTCTGCTAGAAAGATCTGATTCCTTGGCTGGAGTGCCCGTCCTCTGAACGTCCCCCCACCCTGGTCGTCAGCCATGCAGAGTCTCCCTAAAGGCCGGGGGGAGCTGGCTCCCGAGTGGACTAGCTCACAGGCACATGCCTGCTGACCAGGGTCACCAAGCAGCTCTGACATTCCCCAGGGCCGCCTCGCCCATCTTAAACCTCTCTGGCATCAAGGTACCTCCTCTCTCCGTGGCTGTGAGGTCCTTGGTGATGGCATCCCAGGTTTTGGCCTGATCCCTTTGTCCCGGAAGGCAGAGTGAATCCTGACATGGACAGAGCCCTCTGTACACACATTCATAGTGGGGTTATTCTTTCTACCACCAGGGAGATGTTCAGACAGGTCTGGGCACCGCTCCTGGCACCCTGCAGTGCACAGGTGCCTCTGGAAAGAGTCCAGGTTCTGGTCTCGCGTCTGGACCTCCATTAGATGGTGACTTGGCTTCCCGTCCCCAGGCTGTCTGAAGGCAGTGCCCTCCTGAGGCCCTGACCTTCTTCCCAGCTTCTTTTACTCCAGCCAGGCTCTTCCCTGGCCACAACCTGGCTTCCCTAAGCCCCAGGTCAGGCCTTCCCACCTGCCAGGAAGGAGTCATGTACCACATTTTGCAGGACAGAGGCCATCATTACCTTTGCTTCCCTGGTGTGGGCTCTGCATGCATGGATGGGGCCTGGTAGGACAACACAGCTGCTCCGCAAGGCATCATTCCTTCCTCGCTACTTCATCACTATGGCCTAAGCACCTGTTGTGAATTGGTCCCAAGGGATGGGGCATGGACTGGGTCCCAGGCAGGCAGGAGGGTGCTGAAGGTGCCTGCTGGGGGTGCGTGCAGAGCTCAGGAAGGCCTCCTGGGGGTCTCAGGTTGGGACGGTATTAGATAGATCAGCAGGCCTCTTCTGTCCTGAGGATGGGGCCTCACTCTGCAGCCTACTGGTCCAGAAGGCGGATGAGTGACTCGCTCCTTCCCCCCCCCCATGCTGGGATAACTTATTGCATGAATGAATGAGTGAGTGAATGGGTGGACGAATGAATTGTGCAGCATGGCCATGGTGAGGGCTCTGACCCTCCAGAGGGAACGTCTAAGGAGTTCCAGGCCCCAGCAGCCCTGTGGCCTGGGCTCTGCACACTCCCGGAGGGGCGGGGAGGGACCCTCAGGCTCAGAGCAGCAGAAGCCTCCAGTCCGTAGGTCTGGGTGGGTGGTACAGCTTCTCGGAGACTCTAGTCCCCCTTCCAGGGCAGCACCACCACCTGTGGGGCCATGGCTGGGCTCTGAGCTCTGTACGGGCAGATCCCCTCTTACTGAGAGTTGGGCCTCTTCTCTGGGGCGAGGCTGAGGTTGAGTCAGGTCACCTCTCTGGGCCTTGGTGGCCTTTCCTGTCAGAGGGTTGGGGGACAGGCTTCTCGCATAAGCCTACCCTCTTCTCCCTGGGGCCTCCCTGCCCGGCACTGGCAGCGCTGGCCAGCTGTGCCTGGGGTCGGCTGAGGCCCCAGGGTAGGGGTGGCTTTGCACTGCTGCCTTTGCCAGAGGTGTCTCTGGCCAGGTGCTGACAGGTGAGACCGTGGGAAGAGGCAAGGAAGGTTTTGCAGCTCCAGGGAGTCTCACTGCTCAGGTGTACAGACTGATGTCTAGAGAGGGTCACAGCAGGGACAGGACGTGCACTATGTGTGTGTGTGAGCTGCCCAAGGTGCCCCATACCAGGAACGGGTGGGCGAGGATAGCACCCACCAGCATGCCCTCTGCTATGTGTTCTCAGAGGCTGTGTGGGGGGCACAGTCTGGGGCTAGTTGGTTTTACCTACAGCCTGTGGGTGGAAAGGTGGGTGGGGTGGAGTTTGGCAAGCACAGGCCCTCGGGGGAGCGACAGGTGAGGGGCTCAGGGAGGGTGGCATGTCCTCTTGCCTTTAGGAATGACTGCTCCCCTTACACCCTCCTGCCAGCCCTGCTTCTCCAGGTGCACAGCAACGTTTCCACTCAGGACTGTGTCCTGGTGTCGTCTGGCACAGAGGCAGGGACGTGCAGATGTGTGCAGCAAGGGCTGTGGAGGGATGGGGCTGGGGGGGGATGGACACACGGGTGAGTGGGTGGTGACGGATGTCAGTGGTGGGGGATGATGGGTGGATGAATAGCTGGGTGGGGTGTGGATGTGGGGATTGATGGGTGAGTAGATTTGGGGTGAGCAGATGGATGATACTGTGAACAGTCCAGTAGTGACAGCTGAGCCTTCCTTTCCTACTAGCAATTAGACAGTGGGGGAGGTAAGTGCAGGGCAACCCTGGGCTGGTGGATGGCAGCCCTGGGCTTAATTTTCACCATCACTGTGACCTTGGGCAAGTCACTTGTCCTCTCTGACACTCAGTTCCTCACCTGCAAGCAGGAAGAGTTCCTGCTTGGGTGACTTTGCAGGAGGCTCCTGCCCTCTCTGTCCTCTGGGCAGGATCAGGTCTCACCCGCTCCAGCAGTCTCAGGCTCAGCCCTTCCCGGTATGGGAGGGCAGCTCAGCTGACCTGTGTGGAAGGACTTCCAAGTGGCCCTGCTGCGGCACCGTCTGGAACAGGCGTGTGGACGCCAGCTCCCTGGCCAGATCTGGGCAGGTGCCCAGCAGGTTTCAGGTTGTCATTTAAGCTCTGTGGGCGGCTGTCTGTGTGTGTGACCTCCCTGGCTGAAGATACAGACCCTCTGTGGCCCCAGACAGCTGCTATCTGGTGGTGGTGGTCAGTTGTGGGCAATCGTATCATTATTGTTATTACTATTATATTGGGGGGCTAAAAGTGAAGTCTGCTATTATTCTGGATATGCCGCAAGACATTCCCCATGCCACTGGCCTTTTGTCCTTGTCTCAGCCACTACCATGTTGCCCCAACTGCAGGGTGTCCGTGGGAGAGAGGAAGAGAGAAGCGGACGCTTTCTCCACGATGGTTATGGGATCCGAACTGGAAGCGGCACTGCCTGGCAGGGAGAGCACCGCTGGTTCTGAGTGCGTGTGTGGGTGATGACGTTTTCAGGCTCTGCTCCTGTGTGAAGTGGGGAGAGTGTGACCTGCTCCATGCGTGCTGCAGATGGATAGGAGTGGCGTCCCGAGGGTCAGGACGATGCCCGCCATGGTTTTGTTGGTGAGACCCTGTCCCTCTTTGCTCTACAGAGGTGCTGCTGGGTGGGGTGTGTGGACCCTGCCAGCTAGGTCCTTGTGACGCTGGACCCCCATTGAGGCCTGGCCTGCCAGGGCACAGAAGGGGCTGTCACAGACCAGAGACCAACGTGATTGACGAAAGGGGGTCAGGAGGAAGGACGCCCCTAGCTGAGCCCTGTGCCCCAGCCTGTCCCCTCTGGGCTTTGTTTCCCATCTGATAAATGCATGTTAAGGTTTGCACTAATGGTGTTTCTTAGGCCCCGTTTGACCTTGGCTTCTTGATCTTAGACCATGGGAGGAAGGAAACAAGGTTCAAGGCCTCTTCAGTGCCAGCGTCTGTCGCCCCGTGGCCTCTGATCTTGCCATGTAGAGGGTTCTCTGTGCAGGCCGACACCAGAGCAGCCCCCGGAGCTGTGCAAGGCAGCAGCCCAATGACTCCCCCTGCACGCGCTCCTGCGTCACTTATGGTTGGGGATGGGCTCTGAGTGGCTGTGGGTAGAGGTGAGGCTCGGGGCTGGGAAGCGAGGATCCCCGGGAGCCAGCCGTGGAAACAGGTCAGGTGCTGCTGCAGGAGAGGGGAGCGGGCATGAGGTTGTCCTGGAGGTAGCAGAGGCTGCAGGGGACGTCACTCATGGTGCCTTCCCCTGGGCTGTGTCTTGGCTGGACACAGCCCTCTGAAGGGCAGTGGTGGGTATGGACAAGCCTCGCACTGTGGCTGAGCTGGGGCAGCTGCCTGCTGCTTCCCCATGCTGTTCGCTGTCCTCAGCCAGCCCAAAGAGCCCAGCTCTAGCCAGGCCACTTTGTCACTTTCTCTGTGGGCCTCAACATTCTCCTCTGTAAAAGGGGAGGGTTATGCAGGGAACCCCCCCCGGAGATGGGGGAGAGAGATTGGCTCCTGTTTGGTGGGGTTCTCCAGCTGTGGGAGGGGAGGCCCATGGACAAGTTTATGGGGACAGCAGAGCTAGCAAGGGGGTGCCCTGGAGGAACCAAGGGTCGGGGGGCCCGCCTACTATGTGAGATGCATGCCCTCCTTCCCACCTGCCTGTCCTTGGACAGCCACCTCCCCCTAGACTGTGCTCTTGGGACTGGCTTATGCCCTTTTGATGACTTGCTTTATATGGGGAAAAGTCACCAACAGGCCAGGCCTGGCTTTGGAACAGGTCTGGGAAGCAGCTGGTGTTGTCCCAGTGGGCAGGGTTACCGAATACTGACCAGGAAGCCCAGGCCTGGGGACAGAAAAATGTCCAGGCCCAGGACACTGGGGGACAGGTGGAGGGAGACCTGGTGTGGCTGGAGCACATTCCAGGTTCTGGGTCCCTTTTGTGGATGAGGCTGCTGGGGGCTGGGGAGGGCAGGCTTGGCCTGAGGACTCCCCGTGTCCCAGGTACCCTCTCAGGTGTACCTGTGGGCTTGGGAGGAGTGGGCCGTGACTCCCAGGCTGTGCTGCCCGTGGCAGGCTATCCGGTTCTTGTTCACCTCTGTGCCCTCTCTGGGCAGTGGAGGGAGTTGCTGGGCTAAGTCACACGCTCCCTCCCTATCCAAGGCCTGGCTAGGCTGGCTGGACATTTCTGGGGCTGTTCCTGAGCTGGGCAGCCTGGCTCCCGGCCAGCCTCTGGGTGGCAGTGGTGGCCCAGCTACCTCCCTCCTGCAGCCTGGGCTCTGCCCTAGGTGCCCCTCCTACGGCTGCTCACCGCCAGTCTCCAGCTGAGGGCTGGGGCAGGCTGGTGGGTGGGGGTGGGGTAGTGAGCAGGTCTCAGCCGCACATACCTGGCAATGACCCACTCCATCGTGGGGACACGGCACTTGTCTTTCGACCCCAGGGGAACTGGCTGATCAAGCACACCCTGTGTCTCCTGGGCCTTCTGCAGGTCCCTGACACCAAGCTGTACCATTTGCACATCAGAAGTCCTTTGAGAACCAGAGAATCTTCAAGAATATTCCATGAAACCCATGCCATGTGTTCCTGCAGATGTGGCCCCAGGCAGCCCACTTCATCCAGGGATGTTCTGGTCTCAGTTTATCGAACAAAGGGGTTATGCGTGGTCACACACACTGGCTCTGCCCTGTGCGTGGGGCTGGGGGACCAGCCCCGTCTGACCATGAGGGGTACCCTGACTGACCATGAGGGGCGGTGGGTGCAGGCTTTTTTACTTCTGCGCTGCTTTCTTCCATATGTGTGACACCGAATCTCACAGGAAGTGCAACAAGGGGCCTAGGAGAGGGAGGAGGGGCCTCCTTTCCCTCTGCGGAAGTGGCCTTCAGTGGGATGTGAAGACTGGGGGGCCAGCCTTAGGCCACAGAGCAGGGGGGCAGAGGTGCCTGGGGCAGCATGGGGACAGGCCCTGGGACAGCCTGGGGACAGGCCTTAAGACAGCCTGGGACAGGTCTTAGGACAGCCTGGGGACAGGCCCTGGGATGGCATGGGGACAGGCTCACACTGTCCTAGTGCCTATCCAGGCGTCAGTTGTGTGGAGTGTAGGGACTAGTGGTCATCAGCAGGGGCGTAGGCGAGACATGTGGCATGGAGGGGCCTGGGAGTTGCCTTCTGAGCAGTGAGCATTGAGGCAGGGCTGGGGGGTAGAGGCTGATCGAGATGCTGTCCTTGCTCTGGGGAGCGCCCAGCTCGAGGTGCTGCAAATAGCAAGGGAAAACTGGAGTGGTGAGGGCTGGGTGGGCTGTGCGGAGCAGGCAGGGCTGGTGCCTGCCGGGGAGTGGGTATGTAGTGCTAGGAAAGGCCCCTCTCTGTGGCCAGCGGGGAGCAGGCAGGAGTTTCCCACTGCTGGGGCCCTTGGACATCATGGCCAGGAGCCTGACACTGAGGGCCACTGCTCCCAGGCTGCATGCACCAGGTCAGAGCTGCAGTGGGGATGGAACGGACTTTTTTGCATAAAATAAAGAAACGAGCCGAGGTCAGTTCCCTGGTAGAGAGGGGACACTCGTCTCATTTCCAACAGAAAATGTTCTTGTTTAAAGAATGAGATAGGATTAGGGGCACTCTGAGATGCTCCTTCAGAGGCATATATCAAGAAATCATATAACAAAGGGGTTCAGCAGAGGCACCCCCACAGCAGACAGGGTCTCAGGACAAGCAGAGGCTATGGCTGGTACTGGTGGGGAGTTTCTGAAAAATTGGCCTAAAATATCCCAGTCCATAGTGGCAGCTGTTAGCACATGGCGTCTGTCATGACATCTGGTGGGTGGTCCCTTCAGTGCTGGCCCTGGGGTTTTCTGGGTGGGCACAGAGCAGGAGATGGATGGGTCTCACATGTGGACTCAGAAGGGGGCCAGTGGCCAGTGGAATGTGCCTGCTTGGTGCTGGCCTCCATGAGGGTGGGAGTGGACACTGCCAGGTCCTGGGCCTAGGCTCCGAGCTGGTACCATGTCGCCTTCTGTGGGTCACAGTGAGCCACGGTCAGCCCACCTTAAGGGTGGGGCACAAACGTCTCGCTGGCAGAAACCCTCTCCAGGGTGACTGTGGTCTCCCTCAGTGGTCCCCAGCCAGAGGGTAGCCCTTATTTCTCTCCATAGTATTTTGCACCCTTCCTCTAGAATTAGGGCCTGCTGCTGGCCTTTGCTGATATTCTGGCTGGTAGGGGAGGCAGACAGACTCGAGTGACAAACTCAAATGTGTCATCCCTTAACTCTAAGCAGGTGAAGAAAACCACAGGCTGAGACAGAGCACAGGGAAGGGATGGTCTGGGAGGGCTGCCTGGAGCAGACAAGGAAGCTAAGACTTAAGAGAGGATAAGGGGCCAGCTGCCCCAGGACGAGTGCAGAGGAAAGCATCTGGGCACGGAACAGCATGTTGAGGGTACGGAACAGCATGTGGGAGGCCCAGAGGCTGCATGGGGATGGTGAACTCTCTGGAGAGTGGGCAGGGTGGTGGTGGTCACTGTTCATGTTTGAAAATGTTTTAAGACATGTGTTTGTGCACTTTCAAGTCTGTTTTCGCAAGGAAGTTGTGTTAAACTACAAGCTTGTGTGCTGGCCGGGCTGAGGAGAGGGTCCTGCTCAGAGTGCATTTGTCTGCTCAGAGGGGGCCCCTGGGGTGTGAGCGGCAAGTGTGCGGGAGCCATGCCGTGTGTCCATCCAGGACAATCCTGCTCTCCTACGGGGCACGTCCACACCTCGCAGGGCCCTTGACAGCACCCGGGGGCTGTGTTGGAGCTTCTGCCGAGGGCAGGGCCTTGCTGACCTTGGCAGACTGGAATTTCCCAAATGTGGCTAGGAAATTGTACCATCAGAACGAAGTCTTCTGAAGGGGAGCCCCATCTCCTTCCGCAGATTAGAGGTGTCCAAAGGCGAGGCCGCACCTCTACTCTAAATTTTCAGCTACTGATTTGGAGGCTGGGACCCTGTCATCTCTTTCCGGCCATGAGATGCTGTTTCTGTGTTTTTAGAACAAGTTTCCCCACTGCCTGCCATTTTTTAAAAAAAGGTTTTCATTTTCTGTGAGCAAATCTGCCTCCTGCCACTGGTTTCCCAGTTCGATTAGAACAGTCACTTTTCAGCTTGAAAATACCCAAGTTGACAAAGAAGAAAAAGTCCAAAAAAAAAAAAAAAGAAAGAAAGAAAGAAAATAAGGGATGAAAACTCCATCCCACAGTCATCCAACAGAGATTTCCTTATCTCCTGGCCGCAGTCTGTGGGTCTATGAGTGCTTAATAACCCAGCAAATCTTGTCCTTTGCGAGAACATGACAGCCTTTCAGCCAGCAAAGCCCTCAGAGGGGGGATTTTCCTCCGCACAGCCCCCCCCACATCCAGGCTCCCGCCCCAGCATCTGCTGCAGGAAGGCAGGGTGAGACAGGCTGGCACCCTCAGGGAGGGGACGGGGGCCTTGTCCTAGGCTCTGAGCATGCAGCTCTGAGGGTGGAGAGAGGCCGACAGACCCATTGTACAGGCAAAGAAGCCAGGCCCCAGAGAGGGGTGGGAGTACCCAGGTTGGGGGCGCGTGGCCCACACAGGAGGACCAGCACCAGAGTCTGAGGGGCTGGAAATGTCCCCACTGGTAATATGATCAGGGAGGATGACTGTTCCCTGAGGTGTAGGGAGAGAGGCAGGGCTCCGGGCTATAGACTGGGCATTTTGTGGGGTGCCCCATGGACAGAATGGGTCTTAGGCAGAGAGAGCTGGGGCCTTCTTGATGTGCTGTACCCTACCTGGTGAGAGCTCATCCCCTCTGCCCTGCCTTCCCCATCCACAAGGAGACCGCAGTCCCTTGGTGGCTTTGCTGGGGCCGGCAGGGGCGGGGTGCTGGCAGGCGGGGGCAGGCCCTGCCGCCCACTCTCCTCCAGTGGCTGGAGTTCAGTTAAGAACGAAAATCCCTCGACTCCGGGTGCTGTCACGCCCCTCCCCTCTCAGGGCCATTCCCTGAGCTGGAGGAGCTGGACCTGAAGTGGAGCAGGGAACTTGAGAGGGGCTGGAGGGGCCCTTCTGGAATGAAGCTGGAATTGGAAAACTCCCGTGAGGATGGGCTGAATGAAGGGCAGTGCTTTGGCGCAGAGGAGAGCACTGAAGGGTCTTACCCATGGCTGGAGAGGGGGCCGGGCACAGCGGTCCTCTTCCCCGAGGGGGGCTGCCACTGGGAAGCCTGAGGAGGGGTGAGGCAGCTCCGTGGGAAGCCCCAAAGGAGGAACGCGGGGGGCATCGAAGCAGCAGGGGCAGCATCTGGAAGTGCCGGTCACCGTGAATCCAGCCACAGCTGCTTCTGGCGCGCACCTGGCGCAGGGCAGCTCCCGGGCCCTCTGGGCTGGTGGGGGCACGGCTGGGCCAGTGGACAAAGGCAAAACGGAGCAGCAAACGCCGGTGACGGCGCGGACTGTGGAGCCCTCCTGCCAGTGGGCTCCTGGAGCTAGTGTGCTGCTCTTACCGTCCGCGTCCTCTCCCCTCCCTCCCCCTCCTTTGGTAGGAGGGCACAGCCAGCTCCCAGGTGGATTGGGAGAAAATTCTTGCTGGGGGTGGGAGCAGGACCCCCAGAGGTGCTTCAGGCCTCTCTGAGCCAGAGCATCCCCAGCAGATGAGGTAACTGAGCCGCCTCGCTCAAGGCAGATAGTGACTCGGGGGTTGTTTGGACATTTTTTCCTTGATAGTAGTGAGCTGCTTCCTGATCAGGGAGAGAGCCTGGTGTGGAGGGAGGCCCCAGGAGGAGGTGTGCCGGGCCTGAGTGTTACCAGGAGAGCTGGGGCCCCTCACCGAAGGACAGAGGAGGCCACAGGCAAGGTCTCATTGTCCTTTGCAGGCCTGGACTCGCCACCTCCTCAACATTCTCTGGGCAGGACGTGCTGGGCAGGAAGCACAGCCAGAGCCATGCCTGGGAGGCCCTGTGAAGCTTGGGGACCTCAAGTGCCTGGAGCACTGGGACCTGAAAGGTGCAGGACAATGGGGGCTGATGGCAGCATCTGAGCTTGCTGGGTGGGGTGGAGTCCTCAGTGCTGGAGCGGCAGGGCAGACTCACGCCACGTTTGTGACATCCCATCCCATTCCAGGGCCTGCTGACCAGTCCCCCAGACTCTCTGCCCTCATGGGGCCGCTCCACAGCGGGCACGAGTGTTCCAGAGTTTTTCTGAGGCTGCCATTTACCAGCTGCTGCTTCTGGGAGGGTCTGAGTGTTTCAGGTCCATGCCCAGGGGTGTCACCACACAGGTGTCACCACCATCAGGTGGATGTCATCCCCTCCACCTTAGAGTGCAGCTCGGGCCCGGAGCAGAACGTCACCGAGCTGCACCGCCCCCCCGCCCCAGCTGCATCACCATCTGCTTGCCCCACGGCCTGAGGGTTTAACCCTTTGCCGCTCCCACCAGCCCGCTCCTAAAAATAGCCACTAATGGGTTTAGACAATATGGTGACGATTATAACAAGGGTGATGGTGATGTCCTGCTCAGTGTAGGGAGAATTGTGGAGTCAGGCCCTCGTCCCAGGCCCCCACCCCGGCCAGTGGCCACACGCACCCATCCTGGTTCGCCCTCTCCAGCAGCCACCCTGCCCGCAACTTGCTACTTGAGGCAAATCCCGGCCTTCACTTCATCTCTACCTATTTCAATACGTGCCTCTAAAAGACAGGATTCTTCTAAAAAGCGTAACTACAATATCATTATCACTCCTAAAATAGCACTGATTGCTGAATGTCAAATACTCAGCTAGGCTCACGTTCCCTCGTGTCTCGCTGTTTTTAAAGCTTGTTAGATTCCAGATCTGCATAAAGTCTAAGCTTTGTGCTTCTTGACGTTAAGTTCTCTCCACTCTGTGGGCCTCCCTCCTCTCCCTTTGTTCTCCCTCCTACATCAGCTGCGGAAGAACTGTGTGTCTGTGCAATGTCTGTGCTCTGGATCAGCCTGTTGGGACCCCGGGTGGTGGTTCCTGAGAACCTGGGGTGGCTCCTTGGGGCAGCGAGGTCCCCTCCAGTGGTGGAGCGCCTGGCTCAGCTAGTGGCCTCACCTCTGTGCTGATGGCAGCTGTGGTCACCACACCGGGGCTGCACGATGGTGGAATCATTTCGCCTTTATCCGTGAGGAAAGATTTTCCCATAAGTAGAAAGGGGCAGCCTCACCTTGCCCACCCAAGCTTCTCCCAGATGCACGGCGCCAGGGCTCTGCACGGTCTTTCTGGATCTTTCTCTAAGTGAGCTGCCTCCTAGACAGTTCTTTCTGCACCTTGCTTTACAAAACAAATTGGATCGCATTCAATGCATTGATCTGCAGCGCTACGCTCACGTCAGGTTATAAATTATGAACATTTTCCATGTCACTACATAGAGAGCTACTCATTTTTTATCCATAAACATTTCCGAGTGTATCCCTGAAAGATGAGGGCTCTTAAAATATACAACCGCTCTGCCAGCCTGCCGTCGAAAGGCAAGAACAGGGTTTCCTTCGTATTGTCCAGGCTCGGCTTCTCTGATCATAACATGAACACTTTTTTCTATTCACAGGATTTTTATTAAAATTATTTTCAAAATTAGGTCTGCATATGTAATTGAGAGGCGTCCCCTCCATCTCTCCTCTTTCCTCGTGCTCTTGGCAGAGCCAGCCTGCACTCTGCCAACTGCGTTCTTGGGGTGCGACTGTGTGACCCTCTGACCTGTGACCTGGTGAATGGGTGGTGAGTTCTGAGGCTGATCATCGCCAGGTATTAGTGTTTGAATGTGAGGAGGCTCCGGCCATGCCTGGCCCTGCTCGGCCCTCTGCTCTGCTGCTGTTCACAGCCACTGGCATCCCACCTGTCAGCCCATCGGGGAGTCTGAGCGGAGAGGGCAGCGTGTATCAGCCTCCTGGGCTCACTGGCGGGAGCCCTTATTGACAAAGCAGCGTCGACTGTCAACTGCTATGATGTGACGTGTGGTTCTGTGGGACAGACGGAGGCATGCTGGATTCTCTCCCTTTATTTACTAGCTTCCAGAGTAACAGGCTGCTTGTCTTGCCTCCTCCGACGATTGCCAGTCAGGGTTTTCTCATCATTTTGAATGAATGAGTTTTAACGTATTTGGAATCTTTCATGCCACTGCAGTTAGGGTCTGTATAGATGCTTAAATCGTCTTGTCTTTGCCATCTTCAGTGTGATTCCTGAGCTGCTTGACATGGTCCTGGGGACTTTGATGGCTTCCTTGCCTCTGGGATGACTAGAAGCTGCAGGCTCATATGGACATTCCCTACCAGAGCCCTGGAATCTGTTTCTTCCAGGAGCCTGGTCCCCTCCGGCGGGAAAGGGCATCGGAGACTGTATTTGACCCTGGGGGCCGGAGCATTTACTGCTCTGGGATTTGTCATTGTCCTACAAGGACAAATGAAAAAAAACAACTCACACAGATCCCACCGAGTCGCGCTCAGGCTTGCCGAGTTTTGTTTGATTTCCTAACTTTCCATCTGTGTCTCCTGTCACACTGGCAAGCTTGGTTCCACCAGGCTTGGTGACATTATTGATGTCATTGTTTTATCTTTATGTAAATATAGTTTCTAGGGCGGCGCCCGTGACTCAGTGAGTAGGGCGCCGGCCCTATACACCAAGGGTGGCAGGTTCAAACCCAGCCCTGGCCAAACTGCAACAAAAAGAATAGCCGGGTTTCGTGGCAGGTGTCCGTAGTCCCACCTACTCGGGAGGCTGAGGCAGGAGAATCACCTAAGTCCAGGAGTTGGAGGTTGCTGTGAGCTGTGACACCAGGGCACTCTACCGAAGGCCAGAAAGTGAGACATTGTCTCTAAAAATAAAATGTTTCTAAATAACTACCAATATTAGTAACAGTAATGTTATTGACTCCTGAGAATCATGTAAACATTTTTTTTCCATTTCTTTTTGTCCTTAGGGTGTGACCCTCAGGGATAAACAATAAAATCACTGTTCTAAACTCACATCAAACGATTTCTTTCCATGTGTTTATGCTACCAACTGATATATGCTTATATTTTGCTTTTATTTTTAAGGGATTGTTTTTTCAAAAATTTAATTTTGTTGTATAATTACACGGAACATTGGCAGAGTCTATTTGGAGAATTCTGGCTTCCACTCCGGTGTCCCCATCCTGTCTCCTCCCTTCCCTTCAGACTGTCTCCTCCTGGGATGTTTGCTCCGCCTTCTGTTGTCTTTTACATATATGCAAATGAGCCTGCATTTTCAGGCCCCTCCTGTTCTTGGGCAAATGGCAGCTGAGCCTGTGTGCACTTCTCCTGCTCTTCTCCCTCACCAGTACCCTAGGGGTCACTCCGTGCAGTTCTCCCAGCATCTCTTAAGAGCACCCAGGTCTCCAACACCTCTCAGCGACCTACAGTCTCCCTCCCCATGTCCCGTTCCCCAAGTCCCTTCCTAGTGCCCTTTCTGCAAAGCTTACAGGGTGTGGTAAGAGACACCCTGGATGCAGGGTGTGGGGGCCAGAGGCTTGGGTCTGGGGTCATTGCCTTCTAAGGATGTTGTCCACACGCCTCGCCCAGCAGGCACCACAGGGCTCATGGCTTTCGGTTGCAACCCCTATTCACTGGTGCTTCCGGCTCCAAAGGGAATTCCAGAGGAGCACTGCCTTTTATCTTTGTCTCCCCTGCATGGGGCGGTGTCTGACACAAAGAAAGTGACCAAGGATGTCCATGGAGGGGCTGAGCAGGACTGAGAGCCACAGCCCCCTCAGGTGACTTCTGTGGGCAGGGAGCCTCCAAGATGGTCATGGGGCAGGGGCTTGTGGCTGGGGGCTTCCGTCTCTGGGGGCATGAGACACCCTGGCCTTGCCCGCTTGGACTCTCACACTTGTGGCCCCAAGCATGACCCCAACCAGCTGTTCCACTTCCCGGGTTGTTCTTCCCAGTTGCTTGGGATGATGCCAGCCCCCAAGGCTGTGACCTCAGGCATAGATCACCCCCAGTAGATGTGGCGAGCAGTGTCCTGCCCTTCCCCCTTAGGGTCGGCTGCCTGTCCCCACATTGCAGAGCAGCTGGACCTCTCATGCAACTGTCCCCTGACCTTTCCTCCTTTCCATAAGCATTTCCCAGGACCCAGGTCCTCTGGACTCCAGATCAGGATGTCTGAGCAGAGGCTACTTCTGGCTCCTGGGGACCCACCTGCTGGTGAGGGGGTTACCATGGGCACCTACAATGAGGTTCATCTACCCTGTTGTCCTAAAGCTCTTGGGTACTGCCCCAACCCCCACATTCCTTGCCTCTCTTTTCCCCAGACCCCAGCTCTGGGAAGACCTCTCCTGCCTCTGTCCCAGGACAGCTGGCTGCCCCCCGATAGGACAGGTCTAGAGGGAGCCCCCAACACTGCGCCTCCTGCACTGCCCTCTCAGTGCTGGGCACCCCTGCCTGCCTCATTCCAGAAACTGGGGTACATCTATGATGCTCTCTGTCCCCTGTCCAGCCCTGTGGGCCCCCTAATTGGCTGTCGGTCCATCCTGTCCCCTCTATGCCACCCTCCCCACCATGGGCAGAGCCCATGGTCTCTGACATAATGGCTGCATCCCCCCAAGGGCCTCTTGGTCCTCCTGTGGTCACCCACCATGTGACCCCCACCCAGAGGCCAGAGCGATCAGGTGACACCCCCCAACTGAAGTCCCCAGTACCCTCCAGAGCACCTGAGATAAAGCCCCAAAACATTTAGCCGGCAAGGCTAGGGTGGCCCTGGCGTCCACTCCACTCTCCTCCAGCCTCACTCTCCAGCAGGCTGAGGCCACTCTGGCTTCAGCTCTTCTCACTGTCCACATTGTCTCCCGTCACAGCACCTTGGTACCTGCTGTCTCTGCCTGGTGCCCTGGACTGGTGAACTTCTTGGGATCCTTCTGATCTCACTGTAAGTGTCTTTTCCTGGTTCCCAGTTAGACTTAAGACTGTCCTTACATCTTCTCACTGTGTCCTGTGTCCTCTTAGTGGTCAGTGGCAGGGGTGAGGCTCTGGGTCCTTGTGGTCTGGGCTCAAACTCAAACTCAAACCCCCAAGGGCTATGTGACCCTGGAGCAGGCTACTCAACTTCTCTGTGCCTTGGTCACGTCACGTACAAAATGGCAATTAGGTGGGAATAATAATACAGATTGTTATGGGTGTCAGCCGGGACCACGGAGAGGGAGGCTCTTAAAGAAAATAATGTGGGGCTTGGCATCGCAGGGGCAGTCCCCGAGCCAGGCACACGGTGAGAGCGGGCGGTGAAGGAAGACAGGATGAGAGGGCACACCAGGAGGACAGCAGAGTTGTTCTGAGACCGTCATCCCTGGAGCAAGGATCAGTAACGAGGCTGGCGCTGGCCGAGAGTGGACAGGCACTTGCTGGGCAGACGTCCTTGTGGAAGAACTTTTTGTGCAGGGCTGTGGTTTTGCAGCCTTTTGTGAGGTTCTAGTCAGGCACTTACTGAGAACCTTCCCCTGAGAGCCTCCTTGCCTTTATTTGTCAGAGATTTTTTTAAAATTTAAGTGACTCCATTGTGATTCTGACAACTGTCACAGGGTTAAGTGAGTTAATATGTCTAAGATGCTCAGATCAGAGGCACAGTAAGGGCCCCGTGACTGTCACATGGTCCCCACAGTGGCTTTCCCAGTTTGGAGGTACAAGCACTGTAGCAGTGATTGTCCATGATGAGTGTCTCATGCTGGGCTCCCCAGGAGGGGCCACACCCCGTCAGATGGGGAGGTGTCTGAGGGGGGCGCCCTGACCTGACCTCCTCTCCTGCTGGCCGCCCTTGGTGTTCCTGGGGGTGTGGCTGCTTCACGTGTCTCCGCTTCTGCCGTCATGTGGCCTCTTGTGGTGTGTCTCTGTCTCTCTGAGTCTTCTCCCGGTGTGTCTCTGTCTTTCTGAGTCTTCTCTTCTGAGGACACTGGTCACGGGTAGGGTGCACCTTAATTCAGTATGACCTCATCTTGATTACATCCGCAATGACCCTATTTCCAAACAATGTCACATGCACAGGTCCTGAGTGTCAGGGTGTCAGCAGACCATGAGGGAGTTGGTGAGGAAGAGGGGTGTGCAGCTTCTGGCTGGGGGCTGGTTGGTGGCTCAGCCATGCCAGGCAGGGCAGGGGCGGTGAGGCCAGGGCTTGGCACATGTTATTCCTTAGGGGTGTTCTCCACCAAGGCTGGCCACTGCTGTCTGAGTGCTGGCCAGTGCACTTCTGCCCAGGATGCGGGACCAGGAACAAGAGCTTGTCGATTTCTGGAGCCTCTGCAGGTGGGAAGCACAGCACGCAGCTCCTCCGTACACCTGCCAGAGGCTCAGCCCCTGGGATGGATGCCATGTGGTCTGGATGTCTGGGTTGAAACCTCAAAGCCTTTCTACTTTCCTTCCAGAGAGGTGGACCCTGAACACCAGCCTGAGACCCTGAGGCCGAATGTCAGCAAGCCCCAGGTGCCCTCTGCACTCCCTGCTGGTCTCTGAGGCTGGCCAAACCTGGCCAGGACAGTGAAACTGCCAACACAGGTTGGGCTCTGACTGTACCACAGACCCTGCTCTACCTGCTTCAGGGTCTTCTCTCATCAAGCCTCATGACAATACCACGAGTGGGTTGCACCACAGACAGGGTAAGGAACCTGCCCAAGGTCACACAGCTTGAGAGGGGCACAGCCACACTTTGAACCAGGAGCCTGTTTCCAACCACACTCCTTTCTCTGCCTCTGTCCCCTGAGCTCAGACGTGCCTCTTGCATGCTGCCCTCTGGCCTACAGTGCAGCTCCCTAAGCCAGGGGCACGGTCTCTCCATAGTAGACTTGTAGGAGACACCTGAAAAGAAACACCTCGGTAATAAGGGGTTGGGGAAGGGATTTAACATCATTTAGCATCATTGGCTCTTGTTAGTGAGACGAACGAGAGCACAAAAGTATGTATATCATTGGTTAGCAGTCTCCACGCCTGTGGTGCAGGCGGCCACGAGATTGCCTCTGTAAATAGCTTTGGGAGAAGTTAGCCGAGGCTCCTCCTTTGGCTCTGCTTCTTGCTAGGAGGATGCATGATCGGGGTCCCCTACTAAGACTGACAGACGGCTGCTGACAGATTGCTGCAGAGATGCTTGCGCCTACTCATATTGACTGTGACTTCTAAGGAGTTTCGGCACCTGACACCTGAATGAGACATACCCATGGTGAAATGAACAGCGGCCCATGTCCAGACAGTCTAATGGGTTGGGGCTGGAGACACAGCGTCCCGGGCCCTGACATAGAAACTTGACCCCAAAGTCAAGACTTCTCAGGTTGACCCTTGACATACCCCTTCTGTCATCCACTCCCTCTCTCCCCTTAGAACTCAGAGTTAATCACTGGTCGTAAGAGACATCACCTTATGCCTTTGCAAGTCTCAGCTCAGAAACTCCTAGACTTCTTTCAAAACCCTGCTCGATCAACACCTCCTCTTCCAGCTTCTCCTGATGCTTGCCTGTCTTAGCAAAATTAGTCACATCCCCAGAACACAGAGCTGGACTCAGCCCGCACCCCTAGGTAGCTGGGTGACAATGGGCCAGAGCTGAATCTTCTTGAGCCTCAGTTTTTCTCGGGAGTAATAATAATAACACATCCCATACGGAGTTGTGCTATCCATTAGAATAGAGCTTGGTTATTGTGAAAATAACTGTGAGAGTCCCCAAGTTCCCCCCAGACAATGGGCACTTTGCCCCTACGGGCTGGACTTGGAGATTGTTGAGCCAGATCTGCAGGCTCCACCTCCTCAGCTTTTCTTCACGTCACCAGTCTGCCAGGCTGGAAGTCTACAGTGGACCGCGTGGGGCGACCGAGCAATCTGGAAACCTCCTCGTGTGGTCTGAGGACAGCTGCATGCTTCTTAGCGCATGGGAAGCCCAGGAGGCTTTAACCACTTACTGGGACGCTCCGGGCCCCTGGCCTCTCAGCTGGCTGTGGAGCTTGTAGGAGCCCTTTGGGAGTTGCCTGTCTGCCACACCTGCAGCTCCGCTTGGTTGTGTGTACAAACACCCCCATCACGCCTGATTACAAACCATTAGTGCAATTAGGGTAGCCCACTCCACCTGGGCTGGGAGCCAGCTGCGCTGGGGGCCTGGGGCAGAATAGCAAACAGCTTCCTCGGGAGGCTGCTCTTCGTGCAACCTGGTCCCTGGGGCCGGGCAGTCCTCCCAGGCTTGGTCAGCAGGTTCCGGCACGTGGAGGGCAGGGCACAGACAGGTCACCTGGTGGGCAGGCTCCTCCTGTGGTCTTGCCTTCCCTCTGCCTGAAAGCTGCCCCCTGTGAGGGTTCCGTACCGGTCCTGGGCCCTGGATGTTGATGCCACCACATGCACCATAGGGTGGTGACACCTTCCTGGCCTCCTGCTGGGCGCCAGTGGCACCCCTCCCCCAGCCGTGTCAGTGTTTCCAGACATTCCCAAGTGGCCCTGGGGGCAGGGTAACCCCCCCTTGACAGTCGTGCCCTGCATCTCAATTTGTCCCCACCTCCCTGGAGCGTCACTGCAGCACTCAGAGCTCGGCTTTATTTGCTCCGGCGCCGCGTTGTGCCGCAGAGCCCCTCTGCCTGCTCTCTTCCTCCCTTCTCTCTTTCATCCCTCCAGAAGAAGCCTTTCAAGCCCAAACATGTGGTCACCTCTGGCCCGCCACCCCCAGGGGTGCCCGAGTCAGAGAGACCTCAGCTGTTGCTCTCCTGACCACCCATGCTGAGCACGCTGTCCTCACGCTGGACTTGAAAGGGCCATTTGAGGTGCGCACTTGACCTGGCAGGAAGAAAAGAGGCCGGGCTGTTTGTTCCAGTACTCGGGAGTGAGTGTGGCTCTTCAGAGCTCGGCTGGAGGGTGTCCCCTGCCCTGACCATGGCCACACGCCCCCTGGCCGCCTGCTGGGCAGATCACTTCCTGTTCCCTGTCTGTCCCCAGCCGAAGGCTTATTGCCTGGGATTTTAATGACCATTTCTCCAGTCCCAAGACAGTCGTTTTCCACATCTAACTCACCTGAGGTTGGGATGCTCGTGCAGGTGCTGGGGGCCTGTGGACAGAGGCCCACCGAGACCCGCAGAGTTGAGTTGGGTGTGTTGTCTACGTGGGTTGTGTTGACACCAGTTGGAACTGCTTTGACACTGACACTGTGATTCTGCGTAGAACAGGGCCCGCCACACAGAGAGCAAAGGCAGAGCCGGTTCCCTCACCGTGAAGCAAATGTGCATCTTTGAGGAACTGACCACAGGCCCATGTTTTCTTGCAAAGAAATAGCCAGGAGGGGCGGCGCCTGTGGCTCAAAGGAGTAGGGCGTGGCCACTTATGCCACAGGTGGCGGGTTCAAACCCAGCCCCGGCCAAAAACTGCACACACACACACTAAAAAAGAAGAAATAGCCAGGTGTTTTATGTGCCCTAAGAGAGTGCAGTGCTCTGCTTAGAACTAAGATGCTGATACGTGTCGTACATTGAAATCTGGTCCCCAGTGTTGGTGGTGGGGCCTGGTGGGAGGTATTTAGGTTGTGGGGCAGGGCCCCCATGAAGGACTTAGTGCCTTTCTCTCAGTGATGAGTGGGCTCTGCTTCTTACTTGCTGAGAGCTGGTTGTTTGAAATAGCCTGGCCCGTCCCCCTTGCTCCCTCTCTCCCCCTGTGACACATGGGTCCCCTCCCCTTCTGCCTTGATTGGAGGCTCCCTTAGCCCCTCACCAGGAGCAGGTGCTGGCGCCATGCTTCCTGTACAGTCTCCAGGACCGTCAGCCAAATAAGCCTCTTTCTTTGCAAATTTCCAGCCTCAGACGCTCCTGAGCAGCAGCACAAATGTACAGACGCAGACGCACACAAGGACCACTCTGCACAGGCAGGCAGGGCAGCAGGAGGTGGGAGAGGTCACCGAACGCTGGGGGAGAAATGGAAGTGGTCACCAAGCCAGGAGGGCTGGTGTGGCCCTGCATGCTCTGCACAGCCCTGGCACGAGGTCCCATGTCACAATTTAATTGGCAATGTTTTAGTGTCACATGACATCATGGCATCTGCGAATCAATGGCATCTTTAATTTGACAAAACGTAGCATCGTATGTGGATCTCCCCTTCCTCCCCGACTAGACCCCCAGCCCCGGGTAGGCAGGGACCTCGGCTTTTCTCTGGCCCACAGCCAAGAGGCTGATACATGGCCGAGATGACACGGTGAAAGTCAGTGGCTGAAATGTCAGATGAGGGCCCACCACCTCAACACCTATTCCTTCCGCCATGAGGGACCTGGGACGTCTCTCTGCCCCTCTGTCCCTCCCTGGACTAGCTCTCTGAGCAGCACAGACGTGCAGCTGACTCGGTGTCAGTGGCACCTGCTCTGAGGAAGAGAAACCGGAGGTCCGGAGGAGTGTGCAGTGGGCCTGGCTTCACAGGGGGGCCTGGGCTGCCCACTTAATCCTTAATCCTCTGCTATTGCTTCTTAAAGAAGGGCCCCACACTTTCATTTTGTGCCAGGCCCTGAGATGAGGACTGAGCTTCTCAGGGTGGGGGAGTGGATTATGGCAGGACCTGGCTGGATCCTGTAACTCTGAGCCCAAACCTGTTACTGGCTGCAAGGCCTGAGCATGTCGCATGTGGGGCTCCTCGTAGCACTGTGTCCCAGGGTTGCCACCTGCCTCCTGGCCTCGCCCAGCTAGCGCCTTGCCCAGGCCCAGCAGAGAGCAGGTCATGGTCGTCCTTTTCTTCTGGGTTGCGATCTTGCCCCCTCCCTGCCAGCAGGACTGAGTGAGCCCAAGTCTGGAGGGCGGCTGCAAGCGGTCCTCCACTGGGCTTTGGGGCTGTTCCCACCACCCCGGTGTTACTGGGAAGGCTGCAGCAGGGACAGAGTGGGAACCTGACCCAGAGAAGGGGCTGGATGCAACCACAGATCCCACCACTGGCCGCCCTGCTTCCCTCCCACCCCCGGGTACATGCCAGGGCCTGTGACCCCTGGAGGCCCCAAGGGCTTCTCCGTGTCAGCTCCCCACATCCAGACACCTCCTCCCGAGGGCAGAGGCGAAGGGCTGACCTTGAGTCTGCTGCAAGGTGAACAGCGCTAATAGACGTTTATTTCTAAAATAGAACTGACTCTCCAGACAGCCAGTTATTAACTTGGGGAGAGGGAGCGCTATTTCAGGCCTAGCGGCAGAAAAGCATTTTCCTTTAAGAGCTTTTCCTGAACTTTTGACACAGGCTCTGCTGTGAGGAGCGGGGGCAGAGAGCAGGCCCCTCCCTAGCAGGGAGAGCAACCTTGCCCAGAGCACCGGGGCAGGGGAGCCTGCAGTGAGTGGCCCAGCATCTGGGTGCAGCGACCTGTAGCCAGTGGAATAAGGGCTGCTTTCGGCCTTCCGTGCCCACTTTGTCCACTGAGAAAGCTTTAGACAGCTCGTATGAGAACGTATGTTCATACGTGTGACTAGGGTCGAGCTCAGTCTATGATCAGAGTCAGGGCTCAGCCTGTGACCAGGATCAGGGCTCAGAGTGAGCCTGTAACCCAGAGCATGTGTCCACCCTGGGCGCACTCCGGCCACTGTGTCGAGTCTGTCCCTGAACCACTGCACAGTTCCCAGATTCACACACCCCAGGTAGCCCTAGGTGAATCATGGCCTGTGAGGTTACCTGAACGTCACGTGAAAGAAGGGTGTCTGCAGAGTAGCATCCCGTCTGGCTGGTCCCCTCTTGCACCCCCGCATGGCACCCACTACATATGGGCAGTGGGAGGCCTGTGCTTTCAGTGGGATCTGAGCTGGTCAGGGAAGGGGTGGTCTTCCCCCATCACACCTTGTCCGTGGTACCTGGAACCCCCCCGGGGGCATCTAGGCCCTGAGAAGAAAAAGGGGAAGCCTAGACAGGCTCCTCCTGGGGCCTTTGCTTACATGGTCCTGCCCACTCTGGACATCTGCTGTGGAATAGGTGATATGCCTCCTTATTAAAACTGGTCACCAAAGGAAGTGAGAAAATTAGAAGGGCAGGAGGGAAGGTGAGAAGCCCAATTATTACAGATGAAGGTACTGAGGGCCATACAATTAATAAGCAGGGGTATTAAAACCCTGGTTATTGCAGGGCCCAATACAGTGCAATTTCTTCTATGCCATCTTACCTGAAACAGTGCAATTTCTTCTATGACATGTTTCTCCTTTGAGAGTGGCTCTGAGAGACCGTTGATCACTCCTTCTGTCCTGCATTTACAAATTTGTACTCAGGGGTTTCCTCAGCACCCATACCCAGAGGAGCACAGTGCACGGAGCCCCAGTGCCCAGCGCCCCTAGAGCTCAGACCCACTGCTGTGAGAGACTAGAAGGTCGTCAGTACATCCCAAGTGCTTCCTGACTATGAGGTGTCTACCCAAGGCACCCAGGGATCCCAGAGACGGTGGGCACCTGGGAATTGGGGGAGGTCTGGGAAGGCTTCCCAGTGTCAGTGACAGTAGAATTGGTGTGCCAATTAATCATGCGGTAGCTAAATTGAGGGGGGTGGCATCAAATTCCAGGCAAAATGAGGACAAAGGCACGAAAGTAAAACATTATCATCACCAACAGCATCAACAGCAACATTGTCATCATCATCATCAAAGTAGCATCATCAGCACCCTCACCACCACCACCATCATCATCAAAGTATCATCATCACCATCACCACAACCACCATCATCATCACCCTTGCCATCATCATCATCATCATCAAAGTATCTCATCACCACCATCACCACCACCACCATCATCAAAATGTCATCATCACCATCACCACCGTCACTATCATTATCAAAGTATCATCATCACCATCACCACCACCACCATCATAAAGTATCATCATCACCATCACTACGACCACCATCATCATCATAGTATGATCATCATCACCACCACCACTATCATCATCATCATCATCAAAGTATCATCATCCTCACCATCACCACCATCATCATCATCATCAAAGTATCATCATCACCATCACCACCACTACCACTACTATCATCTCAAAGTATCATCACCATCACCACTGCCATCATCATCATCAAAGTATCATCACCATCACCACTACCATCATCATCTTCAAAGTATCCTAGTTATCACCATCATCACCACCATCATCAAAGTATCATCGGGTGTCATTGTCAGCACTATCACCACCACCATCCTCACCACCAAAGTCACCATCATCACCACCACTGTCACCATCATTTTCACCACCATTACCACCATCATCACCATCATTATCATTATCCACTTCATCACCACCATCAACGTCACCATCATCATCATCATCATCATCATCATCATCATCATCTTCACCATCATCAATGTCCTCATCAACCTCAGCAACAGCAGCAAGAGCTGCTTCCTGGGTGTTGCAGTGTCTGCCAGGCACTGGGCTAAAAGCTGGGTCTAAATCAATGGTTTTCAATTGGTGTTCCATGGCACACTGGACGAGAGGATCTTAGGTGTGCTGCAAAAATTTTTAAATTTCATTAATTAAATTATTTTTCAAACAAGTTGAAAGCGCAGTAAATATATTCCGCTTTTACTCTTTTTCTTGATCAGCATAATTTACGTGTGTTGTGTAAGTTGAACTATAGTTTTGAGTGTGCTGTGAGATAAAAAAGTTACAAAACACTGGTTTAGACTGTTCCATTTTGTCCTCCCCATAGACTTGTGAGGTACAGGCTCTGTATCATTATCCCCAATATACAGCTGAGGTCTTTGAAGTTCAGAGAGGTCAAATTAATTTGCGTAATTTTGCACAGTCAGGACAGGACTGGGATTCAGGTCAGGTGGTCAGCTCTGGTGCCCATACCCATAAAACTCATTACACCTGTCATAGTTTTCCCAAACTCTCAACTCCTGGGCCTCAGTTGATGTGGGATGAATGAACAAAGGGAGATAAATCAGTTGATAGTCCCCTCAAAACCCCTCTGTGTCCATTCTGAGGGGCCTCTGCCAGATTCAAGTCCTATCCTCCTCCAGCCTGAGCAGCAGTTGAAGCTCCTTCATGGAAATAACACAGACCCAGGTGCCCTGTCTCAGCCGCACCCATGTCTGCTGAGAATGAGGCTGGGGCCATGGACCAGCCCATGTTCTTTTGACCATCACTCTGCCTCTCACAGCTGGGCTATTTTGAGCAAAGCACAGGCCCCCCCACCCCCTCCAATTTCCTCAGTGCTAATGGGGCATCAACATCTATTCCATAGTAAAAAGTTCTCCCTTTGACTCCATGAGATGATGAATTTTAACAACTGGATGTGCTGCCCAGGGTCAGGTTGCCTCTGAAACCTCGGGACAGGAGCAAGGAAGAGATAAATCTCATTGAGCATGTTAGAGGTTTGTCGATTTTATTGACCAGTTCAAATAAGTAGCTTTTTGTTTTATTGAGTTTTCTCTATTCTTTTCCTGTTTCCAGCTTTATTGATTTTGACTCTTTATACTTTCCTTCCTTCCGCTTGTTCTAGTTTATTTACTCTTCTTTATCTAGACTTTTAAGGTGGGATCTTAGATTATTGACTTGAGGTGTTTTGTCTTTTCTAAGGTAAATATTTAGTGCTATTAAATTCCCTCTCAGCACTGTTTCAACTGTGGTCCCACAAATTTGGATATATGTCCATTTTTATTTGGTTCAATATATTTTTAAAAATTTCCCTCAAGGCTTCCTCTTTGATTCATACCTTGGGGAGTTTCTACATGTTTGGAAATTTTTTTTCTGCTGTCTTTCCATTATTGATTTCTCATTGGATTCTATGTTTTGGAGAATTTACCCTAATATTTCAATTATTTTTAATTTGTTGAGTTTTATTTTACGGCCTAAGATATGTTCTTTCTTGGTACATGTTCTGTGGGCCCTTGAAAGAGCATGGGTCTTGCTGTCATTGGGTGGGTGTCTGCAGTGATTACGTAGATCCTGTGGGTGACGGTGGTGTTAAATTGTTCTACACCCTTGCTGATTTTCTGTCTAGTTCTGTTGTTAATGGAAGATTATTGAAGTCTCCAACTGTAATTGTGGATTTGTCTGTTTCTGAGTTTTTGCTTCATATATATATTTATTTTATTCTTTTTGTAGATGCAGAGTCTCACATGCTTCATTTACTTTTGCACCTCTATTTTTTGGTGCTCATACACGTAGGATTGCTGTGTCTCCTTGGTGGACTGATATTTATCATTACATATTGTCTCTCTGGCTCCCATTTTGTTTTCCTTTGAGGCCTGCTTCATCTGACATTAACATAAGCAATCCTGCTTTCTTTTAATCAATGTTTGCATGATCTACCCTTCCCCATCCTTTAACTTTCAACATGCCCATATTATAATATTTGAAGCAAATTTCTTTTAGACAGTTTAGGATTGGGTCATGTTTAACCCAGTCCATCATCCTGTCTTTTAATTGGTATATTTAGATGATTTACCTTTAATGTAATTGTTAATATGTTAGAACTGTCATTTTATTTTTGTTTTTCCTTTAGTCTCTCTACTTTTTTTTTTTGTACAAAAGGTCTTTATTGGTGGGGGATGCTGCAGAGCAGCATTAAGGAGGAGAGAAGAGAAAAAGGAGTGGAGGGAGAGGCAAGATGGCTGACTGAAAGCAGCTTCCGACAGAGGCTCCTGTCCAAAAGGAAAGATAACCTTCAGAACCTGCCCAATTGAGCTGAAGACTGAAAGCCCAGCCGAGAGAGAGAGAAGTGATAGCCGCAGGTCACCTCTGAGGCAAGCTGCGAGGTCCAGAAACCAAGCTTCAGGCAGAAAAACTGAACTAAAGTTTTCCACCATTCTGAACTTCCAGGACACCCTTCCCCCCTTACCTGATGCGCCAGAAGCCTGACCTCTGCTGAAACTGAGGGAGGAGGATTTGAACAGCACCCACTCTCCCTATCTGCCAGTTCAGGTGGCCTCCAGTAAGAGACTCAGGGCCCCTCCAAGCCCCAGCCAGCCCCCAGGCCAGGGACACTGCCAGGATGCCCAAGCGGCTCCCATCTGTGCACCACTGGGCCTCAGCCTGCTGCCTGCAGTGGCCAGGAACTCCGCCGGGACCCCTGCCAGGCATTGGCTGGCACCACCAGTGGCCAGAAACTCCACTGGGATTTTCACGCCCCCTGATTTGCACCCGGGCCTTAGTCTGCTGCCAGCAGCGGCCAGGAAGGCTGCAGGGACTCTCCTGTGGAGCCAATCTGTGCCCTGCCAGGCCTCAGCCTGCCGCCCACCGAGATCCCTGCCCATCCGTGCTCCAGGCCGCTGCCTACAGTGGCCAGGAACTCCACTCTGCCGGGACCCCTGCATAGCCCCGATTGGCACACCTCCAGGCTTTGACCCACTGCCAGCAGCAACCAGGAAGTCCACTGGGACTCCCTCTGGGGGCGATCTGTGCCCCGCCCAGCCTCGGCCTGCCACCCACCAGGACCCTTGCCTGGCTCTGGTCCGTGCCCCAGGCCTGCTACCCACAGTGGCCAGGAACTCTACACCACTGGGACCCCTGCATGGCCCCAACTGGCACCCTGCTGGGCCTTGACCCACTGCCAACAGCATCCAGGAAGTCCACTAGGACTCCCTCCCAGGGCAATCTGTGCCCTGCCCAGCCTCAGCCTGCTGCCCATCAGGACCCCCCTGCATCTCTAATCCACGCCCTCCAGGACTCGACCCTCTGCTTGCAGCAGCCAGGGCCTCTGCCGGGCCTTGGCTCACCGCCTGGCCTTGCTGTGGCCAGGGACTCCTCTGGGACCCCCACGTTGGGCCTTCGCCTGCCGCCCACACCAGCCAGGGGCTCCGCCAGGAACCTGCCAGGCCTCCGCCTGCCTGCCCAGGCCAGGAAATCTGGGAGCCACACAACCCACCTCCTCCTCTACCCTCTCTGCCCCGCCCATCTGGCCAGGAACCTAGGAGTCTGTGTGACCCATGCCCTCCCTCTGGAGCCCTCCTCCCAGCCATAAACTGCTGGAGGCTCCCTTTGCAAAGGCCACCAGGTGCCCCATCACATGCCCTGCTGCTTGATCTGGGCTTGCCACACTCTGGAGCTGCTCCTGCAACCAGAACTCCCTGGGTGGGGCAGTCCAAGAGGAGCTACAAAGGGTCACTCCCTACAAAGATCCAGTAACAACAGAGTGATCCTGCCAGGGTCTGATCTGGGAGAGACACCTCCCCAACTCTGAGGACAGTCATAGGCAACAGTGAAAAATAATCATGAGGTGGAATCAACAGAAAAATTTTGGCCATATGAATAATCCGAGTAGATCAACTCCCCCAAGGAACGACAAGGTAGATACAGCACCAGATCCCTTGCATAAGCAAATGGCTGAGATGTCAGAAGTTGAATTCAGAGTCTGGATAGCAAATAAGATCAGCAGAATGGAAGAAAAGATGGAATTAGAGTTCCAAGCAGTAATCCAAAAGATGTCTCAAGAACTGAATGAATTCAAAGACAAAATGACCAAAGATTTTGACACATTGAGACAAGAAGTTGCAGCCCTCAAAGATCTGAGAAATACAGTAGAATCCCTCAGTAACAGAATGGAGCAAGCAGAAGAAA
>CAUYRH010051470.1:0-57387 GCA_963574655.1 Perodicticus potto
AATAAATTCTGACTTACCACTACTCTTGTGGTCCGTCAATTCCTTCTTCGAATCGCCAAGACCAAGAGCCTGACATTCCGGCATCACCCTCATTGCCTCAACTCAAATAGAACTTCTCCAAGGCACATTGTGATGAATTTATCTAAAGTCAAGACAAAAGATTTTGCAAGTTGCCAGGAGTAAGCGCCAACTGACCTATAGGAGCAAATCTATCAGGGTGACTGTGGACTTCACTAATGAAACTTTTCAAGTCAGAAGACAACAGCCATCTATCTTTAATGTACTTAAAAAGAACAATTTCCAGCCCAGAATTCTATACCCCTTTTTAAGCTAAGCTTTAAAATTGATGGAGAAATCAAATCTTTTATTGATATGCAAATATTGAGAAAATTTGCCACAACAAGACCAGCTTTACAGGAAATATTTCAACCTGTTCTACACACTGACCCTCACAATGGACCTTCAGCAAAGTAAACACCCAGAAATTAAAAGACAGAACCTAGTTTCCACAATGATGCAAAAAACAAGACTAAGCAATGGACTTTCACAAAATAAGATGAATAGAAGGCTACCACACTTATCAATTATCTGAATAAATGTCAATGTCTTGAATTCTCCCCTGAAGAGGCATAGATTAGCTTATTGGATTAAAAATACACAAGCCACCTATTTTCTGTCTGAGGAAACACACCTCATGTCTAAAGACAAATTAAAACTCAGAGTTAAGGGTTGGAAGTCAATTTTTCAGGCAAACGGAATTCAGAAGAAAAGAAGAGTTGCAATCTTACTTTCAGATACATGTGGATTTAAAGTAACTAAAGTCAAAAAAGGCAATGATGGTCACTTCATACTGGGCTAGGGAAAAGTACAACAAGAAGACGTTTCAATTCTAAATATTTATGCAACAAATTTAATGACCTTTTCAAGGTTCTTGAAATGGACCTTTATTAGTCTGAGTAATATGATATCCTATAACACCATAATAACAGGGGACACCAATACCCTTCTCTCAGAGCGGGACAGATCCTCTAAACAGAAATTAAACAAAGATATTAGAGATTTAAATGAAACCTAGAACAACTGAACTTGATAGACGTATATAGAACACTCCATCCCAAACATAAAGATATATATATTTCTCATTGTCCCATGGAACATTCTCCAAAATCGATCATATCCTAGGACACAAAACAAACCTCAACAGAATCAAAAGAATTGAAATTCCACCTTGCATCTTCTCAGACTACAAGGCAGGAAAAGTGGAATTCAACTCTAACAAAAATGCTTAACCTCACACAAAGGCATGGAAGTTAAACAACCTTATGCTGAATGACAGTTGGGTGCAGGCAGAAATAAAAATTTAAAGCATTAACTTCCTTGAGTATAACAACAATGAAGACGCAAGTTACCAAAACCTATGGTATACAGCAAAAGCAGTCCTGAGAGGAAAATTTATCACTTTGGAAGCCTAACATTTGAAAAACAGAAAGAGAGTGCATCAACAAACTCATAAACCATCTGGTGGAATTGGAAAAAGAAGAACAATCTAAGCCTAAACCCAGCAGAAGAAAAGAAATATCCAAAATTAAATCAGAGATCAATGAAATTGAAAACAAAAGAAACATTCAGAAAATTAATGAAGCAAAGAGTTGATTTTTTGAAAAATAAATAAGATAGATAAACTTTTGGCCAGACTAATCAGAAATTAAAAAGTAAAATCCCTAGTAACCTCAATCAAAAATGATAAAGGGGAAATAACAACTAATGCCACAGAGATACAAGAGATTATCTCTGAATACTACCAGAAACTTTATGCCCAGAAATTTGACAATGTAAAGGAAATGGATCAATATTTGGAATCACACCCTCTCCCTAGACTTAGTCCAGATGAAATAAAACTCCTGAAAAGGCCAATTTCAAGCATTGAGATTAAAGAAACAATAAAAAATCTCCCAACAAAAAAATGCCCTGGTCCGATGGCTTCACACCAGAATTTTATCAGACCTTCAAAGAAGAGCTTATTCCTATACTGCAGAAATTATTCCAAAAAATTGAGGAGGAAGGAATCTTCCCCAACACATTCTATGAAGCAAATATCACCCTGATACTAAAACCAGGAAAAGACCCAACTAAAAAGGAGAATTTCAGACCAATTTCACTAATGAATATAGATGCAAAAATTCTCAACAAAATTTTAGCCAATAGATTACAGCTTATCATCAAAAAAGTCATACATCATAATTAAGTAGGTTTCATCCCAGGGATGCAATGCTGGCTTAATATATGCAAGTCCATAAATGTTATTTACCCTATCAACAGAAGCAAAGCCAAAGACTAAATGATCCTTTCAATAGATACAAAAAAAGAATTCAATAAAATCCAGTGTCTTTTTCTAATTAGAACCTTGAAGGGAATAGGCATAGGTGGCACATTTCTTAAACTGATCGAAGCTATCTATAACAAACCCACAGCTAATATTTTACTGAATGGAGTAAAACTGAAAGCTTTTCCTCTTAGAACTGGAACCAGACAGGGTTGTTCTCTGTCACCATTACTATTCAACATAGTGCTGGAAGTGCTAGCCAATACCATTAGGCAAGACAAGGAAATAAAGGGTATCCAAATGGGAGCAGAGGAGGTCAAACTCTCCCTTTTTGCTGATGATAATGATCTTATACTTAGAGAACCCTAAAGACTCAACCACAAGTCTTGTATCAAAAAATACAGTAATGTCTCAGGATACGAAATCAATGTCCACAAGTCAGTTGCCTTTGTGTACACCAACAACAGCTGACATGAGAGGTTAATTAAGGAAGGACTCAACTCCCTTCACCATAGCCCCAAAGAAACTGAAATACTTAGGAATATATCTAACAAAAGAGGTGAAGAACCTCTATAAGGAAAATTATGGAACCCTAAGGAAGGAAATAGCAGAGGACATTAACAAATAGAAGAACATACCATGTCTTCCATTCCCAGAGCAGTTTACCGATTCAATGCCATCCCTATTAAAATACCAACATCTTACTTTCAAGACTTGGAAAAAATGATTCTGCCTTTTGTATGGAACCAGAAAAAAACCTGTATAGCTAAGGCAGTTCTTAGTAATAAAAACAAAGCTGGAGGTATCACCATACCAGATTTCAGGATGTATTACACGGCCATAGTGGTCAAGACAGCATGGTACTGGCACAAAAATAAAGACATAGACATTAGGAATCAAATAGAAAACCAGGAAATGAAACCAACAACTTACAGCCACTTAATCTTCAATAAACCAAACAAGAGCATCCACTGGGGGAAAGACTCCCTATTCAATAAATGGTGCTGGGAGAATTGGATATCTGTGTGTAAAAGACTGAAACTGGACCTGTACTTTTCTCCACTCACAAAAATTGATTCAAGATGCATAAATGGCTTAAATTTAAGGCATGAAACAATAAAAATCCGCAAAGAAAGAATAGGAAAAACACTGGAAGATATTGGCCTGGGGAAAGACTTTATGAGGAAGACTGTCATGGCAATAGCAACAACAGCATTAATAAACAAATGGTATTTAATTAAACTGAAAAGCTTCTATACAGCCAAGGAGACAACAACAAAGCAAATAGACAACCTACTCAATGGGAAAGAATATTTGCATATTTTGAATCAGACAAAAGCTTAATAACTGGGATCTATACAGAACTTCAATTAATCTACAAGAAAAAAAACCAACAATCCCATACATCGATGGGGAAGAGAGATGAATAGAATCTTCTCTAAAGATGACAGACGAATGGCTAACAAACACATGAAAAAATGCTCATCCTCCCTAATTATTAGAGAAATGCAAATTAAAACCACCCTGAGATATCATCTAACCCCATCAAGAATGGCCCATATCACAAAATCTCAAAACTGCAGATGCCAGCACAGATGTGGAGATAAAAGAACACTTTTACACTGCTGGTGGGACTGCAAACTAATACAATTTTTTTGGAAAGAAGCATGGAGAAATCTCATAGAACTCAACCTAAACCTCCCATTTGATTCTGCAATCCCATTACTGATCATCTATCCCGAAGGAAAAAAAAATTATTATAAAGACACCTGTACTGGCTGTTTATTGCAGCCCAATTTACAATCGCTAAAATGTGGAAACAGCCTAAATGTCCTTCAACCATTAAAAAAAATGGAGATTTTGCAGCATTTGTACTAACCTGGATGGAGGTGGAATACATTATTCTTAGTGAAGTATCACAGGAATGGAGAAGTATGAATCCTATGTATTCGATTTTGATATGAGGACAATTAATGACAATTAATGACACAGTGGAGCATGGGGGAAGGGAGATCAGACAGAGAAGGAGGGAGGCAGTGAAGGAAGGGAAAAGAAGAAAAAAAGAAAGGAAAGAAAAGAAAATAGTGACCAATTCTCACATAAATTGGATTTAATTTTGACCAAAGTACATTACTTGAACATTAATTTTTAATTCGACTCTTTAATATGTTGTTTAGGATATTGCATCCTCATTTATAAGTGTAATATGTTTGTTATTTCCCAATTATAATAATGTATTTTCTCCAATTTTAATACCAGGCGTATCCAGATTAAGTAGAATGATTTTGAAGTATTTCTTCTTTTTCTATTGTCTATAAGATTTGGCATGATCTGCTTTTTGAAATTATCTTTTACTTTTATTTATAAATATTAGTTGTCTACTTTTGGGGTCTTTGGTAAAAAAAAAAGAAGAAGTTAAGTGATGACTCCATACTGAACCTCAGAGTCAAAGCATTCTATAATACACATACTCTTATTTGACAATGTGAATGTTACTTTCTTTGCATTATTATCATTATTGCTGAGTATTTTGATGCAGCAATTGTCTGATTTCTTTTCTGAATGTATTTATCTTCATTCATTCTTTACGAGGTTTTTATTTCTAGTCCTAATGTTAAATATTGTTATTGTTATTAAATTTTAATCTTGTTTAATTTTGTGAAGGCAAAACGTGGAAACCTAATAAATACATGTATATGTAAAAAAATATATTATTAGTCCATAAAATATATGCTGATTTCTTTGTTCCTTTTTTTTTTTAACTCAAAGTACTAATCACTATCTAGATTAATTTACATTGTGAGTCTTCAAGGTGGTGTAATTATCCCATTCTTCAAATTTGTGTAAGGGCAAAGCTGATGTCTCCGAAGTTCATGAAGAACTGGCAATGTAGGTGTTGCTGTGAAATTTTTTTCGTTTTTTTAAATGATAGTCTCTCTAATCCACAGAAATAAGGTGCGGGATAAAGGATTAAACTTGCTGTACTTATCAAAAATAAATGAAAGATATAAAAATAGGTCAGCCTTGGAAATATACATCAATTATTAGAAAAATTGTATAATTTATAACATTATTTTTTATCATCAAATAAGATAAAATGGAATGATCAGGGAACTAAACTTAATTTAAATAAAGCTAAATGATTTTTTTCAACAATATAAAAGCATTATTTCTATAGCATTTATATTGATACAACCAAGCATATTATATATATTTTTTTTTCTTAATTGTATCGAAAATAATATTCAATTAGAGTGAACTTAATTAATACCACTCTAGACTATGGATTTAAGGTTATTTTTACGTAGAGAGATTGAGAAAGATACTGAACATCTAGTGAAGCGAATGGAAGTAAAATTAGCTCTTAGTACTTTCTGGCCCAATTAATATGTAGTTTTCATTGTATCTGGTGTGAGTACATTTTTACTTTTCTACCCTTTTCTTTCTTACCCTGAAAGCTTAATACTTGAGAAGAGAAACTTTTTCATGAGTCAGAGCTGGACTTGAAAAATAGCTCTACATGACTGACCATGAGACCTTATAAGGTTTTATAAGTTTTATTTTGCTAGTTAGTAAACTGGAGAGAATCTCAGTCATTGGCTGCCTAAATACAAAATGAGAAATCTATGTTAAGTGTAGCAAAATAATTTTTTTCCAGTAAGCACTTAATAAATGAAAGAGGCTACAGCTATTACCTCTTTGCTGGACTCAGTTTCTTGGTTCACCGTTGAAATGATTTGGAACCATTACATCAGTCCTTCTAAAGTAGTATTATCCTGAATTTTAACTCCTGGTCAGTTTTTTGAGAAACAGTGCAGGTGACTTTCCTGCCCTTTTTTTTTTTTTTTTTTTAATTGAACATTTGCTGTACGCCATATTGATGTAGAAGAATGAATAAAGTATTTTCCACAGAAAATGGCAGGCAAATTCGTAAAATTACAACACCGTAATCAGTAACTAATGACACGTGACTGCTACTCCTCCCTTCCTACCTGTAATTCCCTTTATTGTCCCTCTGATACCTACAAACTTCTGTTTACCCTGTCTCTTCAGTTCCTTATTTCTAGTCCCAAACCTAAAAAATCCACCAGGATCTACTGCCAGCTACTTACTTGTTATTAAAATCTATCATAAATATATTTCAGTTTATCCCATAGTTCTGAGGATATTTATTTCTTATAGCTTTTTATTTTAATTAACAGCTTTATCATTAACTGCTTTATTGAAACCCACATTATTATCTGATTCATTCATGTAAAATGTGAAAGTTGCAGGGCATGGGGGCTCACACCTGTAATGCTAGCACTCTGGGAGGTTGATGAGGGTGGATTGCTTGAGCTCAGGATTTTGAGATGAGCCTGAGCAAGAGTGAGACCCCATCTCTAAAATAAATAGCCAAGCATTGTAGCAGGCACCTGTAGTCGCAGCTACTCGGAAGGTGGAGGCAAAAGGATCACAAGAATTGGAGAATGCTGTGAGCCATGGCTCCTTAACACTCTACCAAGGGTGCAAAGTGAGACTCTGTCTCCAAAGAAACAAACAAATAATAATATAATTAATAAAACGTGAAAGGCAGTGGATTTTGACACATTCACACAGCTGTCCTTCCATCACCACAGTCAATTTTAGAACAATTTTAGTCTCCTGGGAAGAAACCATGCATCATTTACCCCATCCTCCCTCAACTCCCTCATTCCTTCCAGCTGTAAGCACCACTAATATGTCTCTATAGGTTTGCCTGGTGAGACATTTCATATTAATAAAGTCACTCAAAAGGCATCCTCTGTGTCTGGCATCTTTCACTCAGGAGAGCATTTTCAAGGTTCATGCAGGCTGTACTATGTATCAATTTTTTATTTCTCATTATTGTTGAATAATATTGTATTATTTGGGTATGCCATATATTACGTATTCATTTATCAAGTTACCAGTTGCTGGATTTTCAGTTGTTTACACCTTTTGGCTATTAGGACTAATGCCTCCATAAATACTTGCTTGCAAGCTTTGTTTTGTTTAGTTTGGGCATATATTTTCCTTCTCTTATGTATATACGCAGGAGTGAAATTCATGATGATTATGTTTAATTGTTTAAAGAACTTCCAAATGGTTTTCCAAAGCATCTGCTATGTTTTACATGAATGTATGACTGTTCCAATTTTGCTATATCCTTACCAACACTTATATCTCTCTTTTTTTGTTAATAGCTGCCCTAGTGAGTGTATGTGGTGTTTCTTCTTGGTTTTAAACTCATCTTTTTTATAGCTAATGAACTTGCACATATTTTCTTAAATTGCTTAACTGTGTGCCTTCTTTGGAGAAATGTCTACTTAGATCTTTTGTCCATTTTTATTTCAGTTTGACTTATTTTGATTTGTAAGAGTTTTACATATATTATAGATACAATACTTGTCAAATTATGTTTTGTAAAAATGTTATTTATACATATTTCTTTGATCACTCACTTGTGCTTTACATAGTTGTTTAGCTTATAGTGTAAAAGTTATAGGTGATGTATTGAATATTTGGAAATAACAGAAAATATAAAAGAAAAAGAAAACACTCTTCTTAATTTCAGCATTCAGAGGCAACCACTGTTAATATTTTCATCTTTCCTTCATTTATTTTTCCATTCATTTGTGCATATTTTATATGGTTGAGTGTGCACATTTTATGACTGTCTTTTAAATTTTTATTATATATGCAAAGTATTTTCTAGTTCATAATTCTCTTTTAAACAACATTCTTTACAATATTCTGCCCCATCAATTTGCCATAGAGTAACTTAATCATTTTCCTAATATAATACTGGAACTTTAGATGTTTTCCACATCTTTTATTATTTCTATAAATTATTTCATTAATCAAGATTCCCCCCAAATTGAATTATTATATAAAAGAATTATGAACATGTTTAAATCTCTTAGTAGAGGAATCTCTAGATATACCATTTAACTTGGGTGCATAAATATTTGGAATTGAACTGTTTTCTTGTATTTTTCCCTTCACCAATATGAAGTGTCCATCTTTGTCTTTTTTAACTATAGTTGCTTTAAATCCACTTATATCCGAAAATAAGATTGCGACCCCTCTTTTCTTCTGAATTCCATTTGTCTTCGATCCCTTAACCTTGAGTTTTAATTTTTCCCTTGAGGTTAGGTGTGTTTCCTGCAGACAGCAAATGTATGGCTTGTGTTTTTTTTATCTAATCATCCAGTCTATGCCTATTCAGTGGGGAATTCAAGACACTCACTTGTAGAGATAATTGATTAGTGTGGTGGCATTCTATTCAACTTATGTTATGAAAGTCCGTTGCTTGGGTTGATCCATTACATCTTTGTAGAAGCTACGTTCTGTCTTTTAATTTTTGGGTGCTTACTTTGCTGTTGGTCCATTGTGATGATCAGTGTATAGAACAGGTTGAAGTATTTCCTATATAGATGGTTGTGTTGTGGCAAACTTTCTCAATGTTTGCATATCAGTAAAAGGTTTGATTTCTCCATCAATTTTATTTATTTTTTGTTAAATCATAGCTGTGTACATTAGTGCAATCATGGGGCACAATGTGCTGGTTTCATATACAATCCGAAATATTTTCATCAAACTGGTTAACATAGCCTTCATGGCATTTTCTTATTTATTTATTTATTTATTTATTTAAGACAGTTATATTATAAGACAGTTATAGTCTGTATTTAGTAAGTTTCACCTATGCCCTTCTAAGATGTTATCTCACTAATTACCCTCTTTCCACCCATCCTCCCCTCTCCCCTTCCTTGCCCCTTTCCCCACATTCTTATGCTGTAATTGGGTTATAGCCTTCATATGAAAGCTATAGATTAGTTTCAAAGTAGGGCTGAGTACATTGGTTACTTTTTCCTGCATTCTTGAGATACTTTGCTAAAAAGAATATGTTCCAGCTCCATCCATGTAAACATGAAAGAGGTAAAGTCTCCATCTTTCTTTAAGGCTGCATAATATTCCATGGTGTACATACACCACCATTTATTAATCCATTTGTGGGTTGATTGGTACTTGGGCTTCTTCCATGACTTAGCAATTATGAATTGTGCTGAAATAAACATCCTGGTAAAATTTCTTTGTTATAATGTGATTTTTGGTCTTCTGGATATATATCTAGTAGAGGAATTATAGAATCGAATGGCAGTTCTATTTTTAGATCTCTAAGTATTCTCCAAACATCTTTCCAAAAGGAACGTATTAGTTTGCATTCCCACCACCAGTGTAGAAGTGTTCCCTTTTCTCCACATCCATGCCAACATCTCTGGTTTGGGGATTTTGTGATGTGGGCTAATCTTACTGGGGTTAGATGGTATCTCAAAGTAGTTTTGATTTGCATTTCTCTGATGATTAAGGATGATGAGCATTTTTCATGTGTCTGTAGGCTCTGCGCCTATCTTCTTCAGGGAAGTTACTCTTCAGGTCCCTTGCCCACCCTGAAATGGGATCACTTGTTCTTTTCTTGCTCATACATTTGAGTTCTCTGTGGATTCTGTTTATTAAACCTTTGTCAGAGGCATAACCTGCAAATATCTTCTCCCATTCTGAGGGCTGTCCGCTTGATTTACTTACTGTGTACTTAGATGTGTAGAAGCTTTTTAGTTTGATCAGGTCACAGTAGTTAAATTGAAATCATTTCCACTCAGATCAGGAACCAGACAAGGTTGCCCATTGTCTCCACTGCTCTTTAACATAGTAATAGAAGTTTTAGTCATTGCAATCAGGGAAGAAAAGGCAATCAAGGGTATCCATATATGGTCAGAAGAGATCAAACTTTCAGTCTTCGCAGATAATATGATTGTATACCTAGAAAACACCAGGGATTTTACTACAAAACTCTTAGAAGTGATCAAGGATTATAGCAATGTCTCAGATTACAAAATCAACATTCATAAATCTGTAGCCTTTATATATAACAACAATAGCCAAGCTGAAAACATAGTCAAGGACTCTATTCTGTTCACAGTAGTGCCAAAGAAGATGAAATACTTGGGAGTTTACCTAACAAAGGACATGAAAGATCTCCATAAAGAGAAGTATGAAACTCTAAGAAAAGAAACAGCTGAAAATGTTAACAAATGGAAAAACAAACCATGCTCATGGCTGGGAAGAATCAACATTGTTAAAATGTCCATACTACACAAAGAAATATACAATTTTAATACAATCCCTATTAAAGTTCCATTGTCACACTTTGAAGATCTTGAAAAAATATACATCATTTTATATGGAATCAGAAAAAACTCAAATAGCCAGGACATTACTCAGAAATAAAAACAAAGCAGGAGAAACTACGCTACTAGACCTCAGACTATACTACAAATCAATAGTGATCAAAACAGCATGGTACTGGCACAAAAAAAAGAGAGGTAGATGTATGGAACAGAATAGAGAACCAAGAGATGAACCCAGATACCTACCATTAATTGATCTTTGACAAGTCAATTAAAAACATTCAGTGGGGAAAATATTCCCTATTTAGCAAATGGTGCTGGGTGCACTGGCTGGCGACCTGTAGAAGACTGAAACTAGACCCACACCTTTCACCATTAACTAAGATAGACTCTCACTGGATTAAGCATTTAAAGTTAAGACATGAAACCATAAAAATACTAGAAGAAAGTGCAGGGAAAACTCTTCAAGGAATTGGCCTGGGCAAATATTTTATGAGGAGGACTCCCCAGGCAATTGAAGCAGCATCTCCATCAGTTTTATAGCTTAGCTTTGCAGGATATAGAATTCTGGGTTGAAAATTATTTTATTTGTGTAGATTAAAGGCAGATGACCATTGTCTTCTGGCTTGAAAAGTTTCATTTGGGAAGTCTGCAATCACCCTCGTCAATTTTGTTCCTATAGGTTAATTGATGCTTACTCCTCATGGCTTGCAAAATCTCCTCTTTTGTCTTGACTTTGGACAGGTTCATCACACTTTGTCTTGGAGAAGCTCTATTTGAGTTGAGAAGACCTGGGGTACAATATACCTCTGAAAGGAATGTGTCAGAGTCCTTGGTGATATTTGGGAAATTTTCATTGATTATATCTTCTAATTGTGCTTCCATTCTCCTGGAGCATTCTTCTTCCCCTTCTATAACTTGTATGTTTGAAAGCTTCATGAAGTCCCATAATTCTGCCAGTGAACATTGTGCTTTCTCTCTCTTTTTTCCTAACTCTTTAACTATCTGAGTTATATCAAGAGCTTTGTCCTCTACCTCTGAGATTCTTTTTTCTATGTGGCCTAATCTGTCATTGATACTTTCTACTGCATCTTTAAGTTCACTGATCTACTGCTTCAATTCCTTTAGCTATGCTATATCCTTTGTACATTCTTCATATTGTTCATCTCTTATTTGATCCTGTTTTTAGATTTCCTTTTAGTTATTTTCTACTTTCTCAGCAATTTCCTTCATCGTTTTTATCATATGTATTTTAAATTCCCCTTCTGTCATTTCTAACATTTCTTTATAGGTGGAATCCTCTGCAGTAACTACCTCATGGTCCCTTAGGGGGAGGTTCTCTGACCTGTTTTTTTATGTTGCCAGTATTTTTCTGCTGTTTCTTCCTCATGATTGTTTTATTTTTGTCTGTTTCCTTGCCCTACTTTTTCCTTTCACTTCCTCTTGCTCTTTCAAGTATGGTATCTCTGATCTAAGTTGTTGATGTGTCTATTTCGCCTCTATTTTCTTCTTCCTTCTGGAGTCCTGCCAACTTCCACTGCCTCCCTGTGCCCCTAAAGGGAAGTTTCTGGGTAAATTCCACAAGCCAGAGGTGCCTGGAGTCTTCTCTCCCCAATCTCCTCACACCCGGTTGCAAAGATTTTGTCTCTACTCCACCATCTTGCTCAGACTCCCCAAATCTCTTGATACAAATTGTCAATTTGCTATTCAGTAAAATTATATCAGTTTACACTAAACTGGTGGTGACTATGTCTTGGCAATGCCTTCTTTTTATGTTTTCCTGCCATAAGTCATAATAGATGAAAGGATTTTACATTTATCATGTAAACATAAATATTTAAACTTCTACTTTATTCTATTGATTTTTATAAAATATTATGAAATACATATAATTTCATTAAAATTAATAAATAGACTTTCAGAATTTGAAGTTGGGTTTCTTGAAAATCTGTATATATTTTCTCTATGTATTTAATATTAGACTCTACCTGTTAATTTCTTGAAGAAATTTTTTTCTTTTTCTTTACTATTAATAGTATATAATAGTAAAAGATATTTTTCCTGAGAAAAATAAAATACTATATTATATCTTCTGTAATAGTTCTAATGCCCTCATTAACACTTTGTACAAAACAGTAATGACTTATCAAATTAAATGGAGAAAAATACAGTAGAATATTTTATGACATCACATTATACATGAAGCTGAATGAATTACTTTGAGTTCTAAAGTATGAGTTCTACATTAAGAGACAAAATGACAAGAATGAAAGGCAAGATGCTCTAGATAATATGCTGTCAAAAATCACTCCAGAACTCGCCTCATTTAATATCTTTATAACCTACTGACAAGAATGATGTATTACTTATTATTTTAAAATATTCCTCAATAAACCATAAAAGTAATGAACAGCTCTTTGACCCTGGATCCCCAAATAATTATGATTATCTGCACAATTTAGTTTGCAAAGACTAGGACACTGTTCATGGTCTGTTTCCTCAACTATGATGTTTGATAATCTATACATACAAATCATTGATGCTCATTCAACCTTAAAATTCTTTAAATGGACTTAGTTAGCCTTAAATTAATAGTCAAGTATATGTGCTACTTTTCTATTACCCACCTGTCTTAAGCCTACCTAAGTATGAATTGCAGAAATGTGAACACATTGATTTTATCTGCCATGAATAAAGCTAGGAAGAATTCAATTATTTTGGACATGTAAATATATTTCACTGAATAGAATATTAGAGGAGAAGAAATTTATGTTTCACACTAAAGATAGGAAGTTAAAATCATATTTTATATGGAACTGTAATTTTCTCTGTTATTTTGTTTTAGGGAAAAATTTGCCATGATTTTAAAAATAGAAATTTGTCTTTGGAAAAAAAAAGTTTTCCTTTGATTTCTACAGCATTAATGAGAATGTTAAAAAAACTGTGAAAAGTTAAATTCACTATTTTGAACACGTAAACATATGCACGCATAGAAACTTGGAAATTCTGTATTGTACAACTTTATTAAGAATGTCCTAAAATCATAATAAATTTACATATTCAACTCACAATTCTTTTTAATCCTGGTGTCTATTTCTCTGTCCTTTTCCACAATTCATCCAGTTCCTCACTGCTAGCAAAAGTGTGAAGCTTAAATATTACATATCTAGATTCTGAGGTTACTGTAGATTTTTATACTATATTTATTCCACTTTAGCAATTAGACTATTACTTTTATTTCAGTTCTAATGGAGGAAGGACTTATGGTAATTTTCTTATCATAGATCTGTTTTAATTGATACTGGTGGATAGAAGCAGTTCAGAGGGTGGTAATCTATCCAAACTAAACAACTATATGGCCTAGTTATTACCCATATATCTAATCTCAAAAAATAATGTCATAACATTCTCTGGATGAGAAGAATGAAGCAAAATATTAATATATTACACATTAGGAAATTTAAACATAAGCATCAAAATATTTCTTATATTCTCTTCTATTTTGTTTAATAACACATGAATAATGAATTTGATAATTTCCGAAACCTTTCATTACCTAATCGGACCATAATTTAACCAATATAATGTGGATGGGCAAAGTGGGTAAGAGATGCACTGCTACATACAGCTGGATACAATGTATAGTCAAAAAGAAGGTGGTTTTGCTGCAGTGTTTAAAATCATGTAAACAAATGATGTGACTGGTTAGCTAGAGGGATTGCCTCTTGCTCAATTACACCCCTCTGTGCTCCTACAGAATGCTTCTTATGGTCTGAGCTTAACACTGTTGAAGAGCATAGACTTATAAGTCAGACTTACCAAGTTCAAATTCTTGCTCTACTACTCCTTACCTTTGAGGCTTTGGGCAAGTTATTTAACTTGTTGGTGCTCTGATTTCTTCTTTTTTTTAAAAAAAAAAATTATACAGACAGATAGTGGGGGATAGATTAGACACACATGTAAAAGACATACAACAATGACTACCACATAATAAGGTCTCACGTGGTAGTAATTTTTCAAATATGAGTAATTTGTAGGTTTGTTGCTTTTATTACTCTGAAAGTATTGAATACAATATAAAATTAGACACAAGTTTGTAGTAAAACTGACAATTTTCCTAATAAGAGACAAGAATACTAAGAAAAAGTAAAGCCTCAATTAAAAGCCTTTTAGACTCAGAGGGTTCTGTCAAGTTACGATCTGTTGAGCTATATAGAGTAAGGTTTCTAAGTATGGTCTTTGATGAACTTCCAATATAAAACTTTTGCCAAAGAGAAAAATTAAGTAATATTTTTATTCCTCAAAATGAGGGCATAAAATAAAACTTAAGAAACGTGAGGTAAACATGTAAGTGACAAGACTCAATCTGGAGGTTAAGACTGCCTTAGATAAGAATACCTGTAGACATAGCACTAATTTTGGAACCTATCAAAGCCAACGTATGTATATAACATTAAAAAATAGATAGCATGATAAGTGAGTCGATAAAATTATAAAATATCGGCACATGGAAAAATTCTTTTTCTACTTCTATTTCTTTTTTTAAAACTTAAATATATACTAAAAATTCCACATGCTCTTGGAAAAAACAAAACTAATGTATTCATTTGGACTAAAGATTTAAGGAGGCTATTTTATATAGTTAAATCAAAATAAATCGATAAACAATTATTTTTATACAACTCCATCCTCCTTTGAATACCACTATTTATCTTGAATTAAATTTCTCATACTATCATTATAACAAGTAACAACATTATTGGTTTTTATATCCCAAATCCTATTTTTTAAAAAATATAAAGGCCAATAAGAAATATATTCTCTACAAATCAATATTAAGGAAAGAGATTAAAGCCATATTTCATTTATACAACCAAATAACAAGATTGACTATTCTCTGTGAGAGTCCAAACAAATCTTCATAAAGAGTAATAAAAAAAATAGTAAATTTTACCTTTATGCATTCTATGCTCATAACCCCTTTTATTATATGTTTAATCACTAGCTTTTATTACTAAAAATTGCATATGCACACTGTAAAGTCAAAATACAATAGGTCAATTATCCTACAATCTTTCGTAGCCAATAATTTCATTTTCCCGAGACTTCACTACTCTGCAATATTCATACCTCTTTCATCCCCTAAATATGGGTCTTAACCTCTTTAACTTATTTCTTTTATGACTTTATCTTGACCTATTTCATATATTAGTGTTCTGTGGCTAGCCCTCCAACTGCAAGCTCCAAGTTTCTAACGGTCGCTCAGTGGGAGAACTGAAAGTCATCTTACTGCAGGTTTAAATGTAAAATTCAAGTTGCATGTTTTAAAATGAAGCTCACATCCTTATTTCTCAGGGTAACATTTATCTTCAACTGAGACCATATGCAAGTTAAACTCCTTACTATGTATATAGCACGTTACATTTTTAAATAATTTCCTGTTACTGTAGAAAGATTTAACAAACTAACTTTTGAAAATCAAGATTTTTTTCATCTCAGAATACATTTTTTTTTTATTGCTAGAGTTTGTTTCTCACTTCTGATCGTTTGCTACTTTCCATTCACTGGCATTCATTTTCATTAGAACAGAGCCTCAGTCATTAAATAGGTAAGATAGAATAAGCAAGACGGAAGTAAATACTGTTACAAGTCAGGCACTTTATGCCTGAAGTTTTTAACTACAAGGATAAGAAAAGAGAACAGAGGAAGAGCTTCACATTACAGATTCAAATTCATGGAAGGAGAAAATGAAGAATAAGAAATATCACAGAATGTTGCTAATGCAGCCTAACTAAGCTTCAACAAGTGTGACTTTAAAGGATAGGACTGCCAAATTCAAAGTTCTAATATGGGCTGTGCGGAGGCCGTGGTGGGTGCACTGCTTGAGCTCACGATTCCAAGACCAGTTTGAGCAAAAGTGAGACCCTGTCTCTACTAAAAATAGAAAAACTGGGGCAAGAGGATCTCTTGAGCCCAAGAGTTGGAGTGGAGGTTGCTGTGATCTATGATGCCAAGGCACTCTACTCAAAGGCAGCCTCCAGGCCTGTTTTGTTGGTAGGTAGCATGAAAAGACAAAACCCACTGTGTGTACCATTGAAAACATGTTCCAAGACAGCTCAGATAATTAAGCTGTTCTATTTATAATCCCCTTAACTTTGTCACTAATAGCTACCTCCTCTAGCATGGAAACCCACTTAAGAATTTGGCGTTGACAATAACATTTTCATACCATTTTCATGAAGAGTGTTTGATACCTGTAAACATCCAGAAGTAAATTTTGACCTACTTTGGATCCTTGGTAGTTAAATAAGTTGTTTGATAATTGTTTTTCTTCTAGAATGTGAATTTCCTTTACATTTTATCTTTCTTTAATTTTTTTAATATCGATAGACTTTTCCCAGTACTGTTTATATCAAATTAATCATCAGTGCTTAACCCTGATTAAATCTATACTTTTCATTTTCCAACTTCAGCCCATATTAGAATATCAAAATATTCAGGCGTTTCTCTGAACTCTCAATAATTACCTTATGGTATAGATACTCTTTTGAGGTTGGAGATTCTGTATAATTTACCTTTCTAGAAAGAGGCATGGCAAATGAGAAATGACACAAGACAGTAATTAAGACAGACTTTCATTTTACTATCATTGGCAGTTAAATGTGACAGTTGCGGTGAATCCTTCGTAACAAGCCCTCCCCTAGACAGCAAGATTGACATTTGTAAATAGTTTGAAGGTAGTGAGTCGAGATTTTATGATTGGATGACTGATAAAACAGCAGTAAAACTTACTCTAATGCTACCCTGGTGCCCACAACATTATCCACTATGGCATCACTTCTACTCCTGATTGTAAAAGGCCGGTGAAGCTCACATCGTACTGTAAATGATTCGATGATACAGTGCTCGACTTCAAAACCTTTTTACTTGTTCTCCTTTTTATAATCATCAAAGGAAAAAAAGCAGTCTTAACCATTATAATTAGTTGCTAATATTTATAGACTAAAATTATATTCTTTACATCCTTTGTCCTTCTTCCATACCTCTAGTTGTCATTGTTGTACTTATACAAAATTAGTTTTCCTCTTCACATACCCCAAATACTAGAATGATTTTGTCATTAGATGGAAATCAGAAAGAAAAGTAATATAACCTAGAAACACTAAAAAGACCAAGCCTACTCTTGGGTAGAGATAAAAGAGAAAGGGCGAGAATCGAGAATCGTAAGGAAGAGTAATAAGTAAATGGAGCCAGATCTCTGGAGACTTACTGTAGGTTTTACTAGCTTTCAGTCCCACCAAAAGTGTGTGAGAGTTCCTTTCTCTCTGCATCTATGCCAATATCTATTGCTTTGTGATTTTTGATAAAAGCCATTCTCGGTGGAGTTAAGTGATACCTCAATAATTGCAGTTTTGATTTGCATTTCACTGATGACTAGATAGAGTCACTTTGGGGGACTATTTAAATCACTAAATTGAAATGAGTTAGCAGACTGATTCATTGAACAAATATGTATTAACAACCCATTGTGTGTCAGACGCCACTTAGATTCTGAGAGTACAGTACTGGTCAAACAAATTGCCTTCATGAGATCTATTCCTAGAATATAGCCAATAAACAAAAATACATAATGAGTATCTCTTCAGGTTGTTATAAGGACTCTATAAATCATAAAATTGTATATTGCAGTAAAAGAATGATGGTCTCTCAGGAGGTGTTAAGAAAAGAGTTCTAGCCTCCATAAAGCTATTGAGGGGGAGGCCACATGACAAGGTGTGTGGGTGTATGTGTAGGGAGGGAGCCGTTTCATCAAGAGCATGAAGATCTGTGCAGCTCCCTAATTTAGTGTTATCTGGGATAGACTGGAGTTGTGTTCCCGGCAGGAGCTCCATGCCCCACTCTGCGTAAATCCTTCTGAGCATAGCTTTGAGTCTGGGAAACAGGCCATTTTTCAGGAACATAAGTAATTCCGTGCATCCTCTCCCATCCTCTGCTACTTACCCCACAAACACTTTAAGGCCTCTCTTGGCAGTTTCCAGATGGAGGAGAATCATCCTCATTAGGAGCACAGTAGGAAAGCAAGTGGGGGTAGGAGAAGTTGAACTACGACACAGATTTGACAAGGCCTTACCCAAAACCACATTGAATCCTGGAGCATAGTCCGCCTGTTGGATTTGTCCTGTGGTGGTCCTGACTGGGCAGACACATTTTCCCCTGTGGAAAAGACGGCAGCCTTTTATATTTCTTTAGCAGTGACAAACTCTGCAGGAGTTGATGACTGGGCAACAAGACTTTTTCTGGAAAGAAATCTATGTGGTACATTTCTGGGTCTACTGCATCAGGTATTTATAGAAAAGTTACAAAGTTACGTCACCTTAGTAAATATGGGTGGAATCCATTTAAATGTGTCATTCCAATATATAAAATTAAAATAATTGGAGTTTTGAGTTAGGTCTTACACTTCTGTAGAATTATTATTAGATTTTTTCTCTTGATTACATAGGTTTTATTATCTACCATAGTTTGTTCTAGGTTTTATTATTCGTAGTTTGGATTAAGAATTCTAGGTTCCCCCCTCCCCGCCGCTGCAATTGAAAATTCCCCTGTTAAGAAAAATTGGCAAATGTAATTAAATGTAACTGAAGAAATTGCAAGTATCAATAATGTATCACCTATATTTTAAATGCTGTTATTCTCTTGATGTATTTTTTGATAATATTTATTTAAGGAGGATATATTCAATATGCCAAAGTAAGTTCATATTCTACCTATAGTTGTTTCATGCTTTCATCCCCCTCCCCACTCGATGTGGTCTTGTTTATATTTTCTTATGTAATATACCTGCTAGAATGCAAACTCTGTAGTGGTAGGTATGTTTGTTTATATTCTTACTGACAAACTCTTTGTTCTAGAATAGAACACATTTAAAACATGTTCTTCAAGTAGGTGACATACTTATACTTTGTGAAATTATAATTTTAAAGACCATTGATAAATATTACATCAAATCTTTACTCACTTAAAAAATTTTTTCTCTTGCAAAAGACAATTTTCATACAATAAAGCTTTCTCAGGTACTCTCTGAGATAATCCAGTCCTTTCAAACTCAGTGCATGGGAAGCTTAACATTTCCAGGGGACAATCTAAACTTTCAATTCCCTTAACTGAATTATTATATTGTTTCTCTTGGAGACACTAGTTCTCTGTTAGGTAGCAGTATTCCTTAACAATAAGCCATGTACTTTGCTTGTGAGGATAGGAATTAAACTAGCTCATACTAACTATTAGGTTAGTATTACAAAATGCCACCTCTGATTCCACCCTCAATCTTTACACTTATTAAATAATGTGATATGAGAAGTAGTACCATATGTTATTTGCCAATTAATAACATTTGTCACTTATGTGGAGCTTCCCAATAGCTCAAAGTTTTCATGACCTTCTTCTTCAGTTGATAACTCTATTATTCTCTGAGAGCAGCTGTGTTTATAAGTAATGCAAGCTATAGATTTTGATATAAATACATACATTTATGTGCATGTGTGTATGTGTGTGTGGGTGTGTACCAGAAAATTCCATGTATATCAGTTCCATTTTCTTAGTTTTGAAGTGAATTTTTCTCTTTAAGGACATATTTGGGGGGAAACCAAAGTTAAAGGCACTCGTGGAGTACGTGTAAGATGGTACAGGTGGAACACGATGGATAAAAAATAAAAATCCAGATGAGGATGAATTATTACACTGTCCGTATTACATATCTTTTACTGAAAACAACTCTGGTGTGGACTTGGCCAGTGGGGACTCTCTGCAGAGTTCCAAGACAACACATGACATTACATGCTATGGAGGCAGAGCATGCCAGTTCACGTCTCACCTTCTCCTTTTATAAAGCCAAAAGTTCACTACCATGATAACTTAATAAGATACTAACCCTTTAATGCATCAATGCATGAATAGATACATCTATTGATAAGAGCAAATGAGTCATGACTCTATCAACTCTTAAAGATCCCACTTCCCAATAAGGCAACATGAATCTGGGAGAGAAAAATAATCGAATCATGGCATTCTACCTCAAACTCAAATTCTTTCTCACAAACAAATACATTAATTCCAACTCCCATGGCCTCAAAGTCTTAATTCATTCTACTACCAACTCAAAAGTCCATAGTCCAAGGCTCATCTGTCAGCCTGAGAAATCAAAGCAAGTTATCTACTTTCAAGATACAATTGTATTTTACTACTTATAAAAAGGGAGAAATGAAAAAAAAGGAAGAAGTTACAGGCCCTAAGCAAGTTCAAAACCTAGCAGGGCAGATGCTAAATCTTAAAGTTGAGGACTTATCTCTTTGACTCCATGTGCCATTTCCTGGCCACATTGGTAAGGGTTGAGCTCCAAGGCTCAGGCATCCTGCCCCTGTGCCTTTGCTGGATGGTGTGGGTGGGAGTCCAGTGGGTGAAGCTTTCTGAAATGAGCATTGCTTGCTGCTAGTGAGTTAAAAGTTCTGAGGTCCCAGCGGTCATCCCTGCTTCCACAGCTCTACCAGGCTTTTCCCTGGTTGAGGACACCCTGCAGCACCTCTGACCTCACATTTCTACTCTGCATTCTTGGAATGAGGGTTGTCTGTGGGGGCTTTGCCCATGTGACAAGTCTGCTTGGGCCCCCAGATTTTCAGTGACATCCTTTGAAATCTGGGTGTGGCTGACAAGCCTCCACAGCCCTTCCTTTCTGCAAGTCTGAAAAATTAGCACCAAGTGAACACTGCCAAGACTAAGGCTTGTATCTTCTTGACTACTGGTTAAATCTACATCTGGTGCTGCTGGAGCCACAGCTGGGGTAGCCAAAAATCATGGTGCCAGGATCTTGGGGGCAGAGTGGACAAATATTCCAACCATAACATCATTTGGTCACATATTCAGGCTGTACATCTAATTCTAGTTCTTTTGCTATTTCTACCCCATCTGAAGTTCCTTCCACTATTAAAATCTTAAAATGCTCAAAGTTTTACATAAGGGTTGGAATGAACATCTTCCAAACTCCTGTCAATGTAATAGCTTAACATCTTCCCCTGAATTGTGAATGTTCATAATGGGATCTAGAGTAATGAATACTCTCCAGAAGGTTTTTAAATTAACCTTCCCATCTCCATCAAGAAGAATCATAATCTATGAAAGCAATAGCCTAGGAAATATTTAAATAATAAGATTTGAAAGGCAAAATCACCCTTCAATCCATGGGCTACAAAACAAATGTTGTATTAGTAAGCATGAAAACAGCATCAATCTCCTTATACATCTCCATCTGAGCTCTCAGGTGACCAATGCATTGTCAATGAAAATAGTATTTTGAAAGGAATCTCTTTTAATGAGCAATACATATCAACAATGTGCTTAAAATATTCAGTAAACCGTACTATAAACTAATATGTTATCATCCAGGCTTTGTTGTTCCATTTATAGAACAAAGGCAGAGTTTATTTAGCATAATTCTGAAGGGCCTTAGGATTTTTGAAATATTAAACATGCATTGGCTTTCATTTAAAGCCACCACCTGCATTAACCCCTAACAAGAGAGTCAGCCTGCTCTTTGAAGCTTCAAAGCCAGGCATTGGCTTCTCCCAGCTATGAAAGTCCTAGATGGCATCTTTTTCTAATAGAACACTATTTTATATGCACTGAAAATCTATTGTTTAGTGTAACCACCTTTATCAATGATCTTCTGAATAACTTACTACAGCTTCTACCTTAGCCCTTGTTTTACATGGAACTTTTATGTTATGAAGATGGTTTCTTTCCTTAAACTTCAAGACATCTGCTAGCTTCAAATTTGTATTCTCCACTTTCCTCCTCACTTACCTCAGCCTTCATAGAATTAAGGAGAGTTAGGGTCTTTCTCTGGATTAGGCTTTGGCTTGAAACAATGTTATGGCTGGTTTGATCTCCTACCGAGACCACTCAATCTTTCTTCATATTGGCAATAAGGCTCTTTGGCCAACTTATCATTCATGTATTCACTGACATAGGGCCATTAATTTCCTTTAGGAATTTTTCCTTTACATTCACAACTTTGCTTATTATTTGGCAAAAGAGGTGTAGCTTTCAGCCCGTCTTGGTTTTTGACAAGACTTTCTTACTAAGCTTAAACATTTCTAGCTTTTGATTAAAGTGAAACAGGATTGTCTGTTTGCCTACTTGCTTTCATGCTTGTCTTAAAAAAATTAAAGCGAGGCAAGAATTTTTTTTTTCACTTGAACTCTTAGAAGTCATTGTGGGGTGATTAGCTGGATTCATTTCAATATCTCTGTATCTCTGGGAAGGGAAGCCTGAGAAGAGGAAGAGAGATGGCAGAATGCCTGGAAGGTGGAGCAGTCAGAATACACACATTTAATTTTGCTGTTTTATATGGGCATTGTTCATGGCCCATGTAAGACAATAGCAACATCAAAGATCATTGATCATGTATCTACACAACAGATACGATAATAATGAAAAAGTCTGAAACATTGTGAGAATGACCAAAATGCAACAGGGAGAAATGCAATGAGGTAGTAAGGGTTCATGTAGTGTGGAGCCAGAGTTGATACATCCCCATAACAAAATGGAAGGCATACTGGTGTTTTTACCAGCCAAAAGCAACTCCTTGTGGTCATCCTTGTGTAGCAGATACTAGAAGAAATGCATTTGGAATATAAAATGTGTTGCATATTTTAGAACTTGGAAATTTTTCTCCAGCAAAGGGACCATAACAGAACAGAAAGTCTCTATTAGATTCTCTGCTTGATTAAATTTAAGTAAACACTTGTAATATGTTGAAGACTTTGGTATTTGTTAAGATGAAAATTAAATAAGAATATAATAAAATATATTACACTTATATATGTTAAGTTTTTGTTGCTGGCATTAATCTCTGCAGTTTTTCCAAGGAGGTAGTACGTTTCATTTTCTAATTTGTTAGTAATTGAGTGAGATGAGTGATTCCTTACCTTACTGTAATTGCTCTAGTTCCTTAAATGTGGAATGAAATGGAATTAAAGAAGAACAGTGTTCCAGGAAACTTCGGGAAACTAATAAACATTCTGTCTGTGTTTTTCTTGTTAAATAATTCACCCCTAGAAAACTCTTTTCTGTCTGTAAATTTCCTCTTTAATTTTCAAATTCCCAAAGTAGATAATCCTATTGATTCAGGTTTGATCAGTTTTTCTGCTTCAATTGATGATCTACAGCCAAGGGGCAAAAGGAATGGAAATGAGACATGCCAGATACCAGATAAGGGTCACTATTGGCCTAGCAGCCGACCACATTTAAATTCAAATTTGTGGTTAACTCATTACACTAAGAAGAATAAAATATATGTTTTGATTCTCTAAGTGATTAAGTTTCTTCTGAAACAAAGCATTGCTTAATATATGAATGGGAATCTGGTAAACACAGGTGATGCAAATCAATTATCTTCTCTATTAAAATTAACTGTATTTTAAGCAGCATATGAGAATATTTAGAAATTCATACTCCAGACCTAGCTCACTTTTTGGAAGTTTGGCTCTTTGCCACTGAGCTAGAAGACTTAACCTTCTATGGCCTACGTTCCTCAACTGAAAATAAAATTATTAATAACATCGACCTCAGATTGTTGTTTTGAAGATGAAGTAGGTTAATATTTGAGTATGTGTATGGTACATAGTACACACTCTATAAATGTTTGTTAAGTAAATAGTAATGCCACACTTCCAGTAAGAAAAATAAAAAATTTAGCTAAATGATTTGAAAAGAATCATACATGAAGTCCTGACTTCACCAAGACCATGTGTACATAGGGAGTCATTCTTTTAATGCCCTGAGTCTTTAGAGTGAGGTCCCAAAATTAATCAAAATGTAATGCAAGTGAAAAAGTTTTAAAGAAGATAAGAACAAAAATGACTAAGGAAACTGTTGAATGGCAAGATAAATTTCATTAAGAAAAGAATATTGGAGATTTAATTAAATGACATGCATAAATAATAACTGTAAAAGGATTCAAGGGGCCTAAAGTAAATGATTTTAATAAGCAGAATGCATTATCTAGCTCCTTTTCCAATCTCTCTTTATGATCTTTCTACACATATTTTTCTGCTCTCTCCATGTGATAACAGGTGCCTCTGATCTTTCGTAGTGAGATAGACGTATGATTCTAAAGTGAATTATATAAAATAACATTTTTCCATACAATAGAAAATATGATTTCCAATATTTAATCTTTATCTGCTTGACCATGTTGTTTATGTCCAAATTGGTTCTGAAATCAAACTGGGAAAGGGGACGTTATTTTTTTCATATTACATGAAGAAAAGAGGAAATGGATCTTTTTATTTCCCATAAGATAAATGTCAAAACAAAATCACACATTTCCATGCTCATGCAATCCCATGTTCATTCCTGAGACATTGGCCATGAGCAGGTGATGCAGCAACGCAGACGAAGAAAGAGTAGTGACATGGCAGTGGCAATCCTCTAGCACAGTGTGCATCTGATGGCTTTGAAAGTGTCTGCTGCTTGCAGGGATGCACGGTGCTGAGGTGAGCCCTACCCACCTGGGCTCATGCCTATTTCTGAATATGGTTCTTCAGCTTTGCCATGTTCTTCATCCTTGTTTTCAGTCTTTTCTTGCAGTGATATTGAGTTGCAAATGACTCCAGGCTAACACAATACAGCTAAACCCTGTTGGTTCATGAAAAAAATAGTGTAATTTTTAAATATATACTGTGTCTATTAGACAGTACAATAGATAATATTCACCTGTTAGTAATTATTTGTGAAATTTCAATTAAAGCAGTTAATCACAGAGAACCAAAGAAACCTTAAAATTAGTGGGAATTTTGACCTAGTTATCTTTCACTGAAATTAATTTCAGGAAAGCAATAAAACTAGAAAAGTAAATTCAATATATTTACTCTTAAACCAAATTTATTTTTATATACGTTAATGAATTTAGTGAGAGAAATTACACATTTACTTATAATAAAACAAGGAAAACATAAGTGGAAATACATCAGGAAAGTATTGTTTACATTGTTTAACTGAATATGAAGCATTGTGACAATTGAGAAGAATGTGATCTAGTGTCAGGAAGCATATGGCTCTGTTCAATGCCACCTTCAATATATGTGAATAAACACCTTATGATATATCTGGAACTTTTTATTTTCTCTTATTTTCCACATTTATACTTTATTAGATTTCTATCACCCTCAACTAATGCAACAGAATATCAGAAAGAGTCATTTCCAGCCACACAATAAATTTTTCAGAATAAGTTGAAATGGTCCCTTGTTTAATCCATAACTATGAAATATGAGGTGAAGTTCCAAAGGCTGTAAACTTCATGCAAAGAAAATATGGCTAATTCTCCAACCTTTGACTTTGAAAATGCTCAGGTAATGAAAAATATAAACTGATTCACAAATTGTACCTTAACTTTATTGCACCACTCATCATGTAGTGTTATTTGGGGCATGATGGATTTATGAAAGCATATTTAATTTTAAACTGATCCTTAGCATTTCATTAATTTTCATTCAATTAATATATACTGAATTTAAACTATTCAGAAATAAACTACTAGAATTCTTAAAACACTGGGCAAAAATGGTCATTTATTAATGCAGATAAAACTCATGATTTTACTGTATATAAAATAACCATATGTGAAGAAAGTCAAAATTTTAAAATCAGAGATAAAGAGCAATAGAATATCCAGATTTAAAAAAAAAAGTGGGGGGAGGTAAGGAAGAGAAAATCTTTAGGCAGTTTTTGACTATATCAACTTTAATTTGGAAGAACAAATAAACTCCTCTCTCTAGTGTACTCAGTTAGAGATAACAGAAAGAAATAATATATCAAGGACTCTTGATATACTGTCCTCCTGGTTACGCATCCTATGGAATTAGTCCAATACTTGGTCTACCTTCCAGACATGAATGATAACATTTTGGGGTAATATTAATTAGTGTGTATATTGGGGCAGGTTGCTGTCTGCACTAATGTGTCTAATCTAAGAACTGAATCCATCTCATGACCCCCTTTCCATGCCACGAACCCTGGCTTAGGGCTAGGTCATCTTGAGAATGGCTTTTCTATGGTCACTTTCAGTCACTACATGGACCAGTGGTGGGACTGATACACTTTTCCACAGGCAGTCTGCACAACAAGCAGTTTCGATGTTGGCCATTGGATCATTAAAAAGGAAAAAATGGATTGCTAGGTCCCCCTAGGCTAATTTGTCAGTCAAGAATGTACTTTATGAGCACGAGTCACATGTAAGTAGAAGTTTTGCTGTGCATAGACAAGCAGAAAATATGGGTACTTTATTAGGTTCAATTACATCAAAAACCTGTCTTGGGAACTGGAAATTACTCTTGCAATGCAGAGAGGAGGTAAGGCTCACCAGGATCCTTTTGTGTCCCATGCTAATGTTTTGGGGTAATATTAAGAGAATATACTGCCTGGAACAATTTTGTGCAATGAAAGTAGACCCTGACTTCAAATTAACAACTTCCCAAGTTTCCTCTCTTGAGTTCGTATTCTCTTTAGGACAATGACTCCACCTAACCATATAGGGAAAGAGAGGAAGGTGGTCCTCTTTTACTGAGAGCCTTCTATTTCTTTCTTATAATAGCTTTTCCTGTGAATTACCAGCCAGAGCTCCTGTCTCTAAGCATTTGGCCTTTTTTCCCCTACAACTCTTCAGTCCTCTTCCCCCAAGATTATGTGCAGAGCTCATGTCCTCTGAATTCAATGTCAATTTCTCAGGGAGGCCTTTTCTGGCCACCAGTTCTAAAATTCTATGCCCTCCCAACTCCATATTCCACTCCCATGCTTACTGTGCTTCGTATCACTTATCTTCCAATGTACAAATTGTTTATTTATGTACCTTTTTTATAGTCTATCTTTTTTTTTTTTTTTTAGAGACAGAGTGTCACTTTGTCACACTTGTAGTGTACCCTGGTGTCACAGCTCACAGCAACCTCAAACTCTTGGACTCAAGAGATTCTTTTTGGCTCAACCTCCTAAGTAGCTGAGACTACAAGCGCCTGCCAAAATGAGGACTATATTTAGAGATGGGGTCTTGCTCTAGCTCAGGCTGATCTGGAACTCCTGAGCTCAGGAGATATGCCCACCTCAGTCACCCAGAGTGCTAGGATTATAGGTGTGAGCCACTGTACCTGGCCCAATCTGTCTTTTCTAATAGAGTCCTGAGACCTTGAAGAGTGCCTGGGATGAGAGGCACTCAAAATATGTTTTGCTGTATAAAACGTGCGCATTTTTGCCCAAATTCCTGAGGAATATAAGGATGTGCATTATGCATGGGTAGTACAGCTCGGAAGTGGTGGAGTCCAGTGAGATTCACAGGGTGACCATGCCCTCCCGCCTGGGCCTATTGGGTACCTGGACTTACAGTCTGGGAAGATCAAGGATCCAGTGAGAGCAGGTGGGAGATGCTTCCATCAAATGCTGCAATCAAGGGAGGGGGCAGTGATGGGGTGGTGGGCTGCAGTCATGTGGGGCAGGGCATGGGGCCTGAGGCTCAGCCACATGAGGGGATTGGGAGCCCTGCATAGGACCCAGAGTCCCACTTTACTGGTCACTGGCTGAGGGGCCTCAGAAGTTCCCACCCTACTTGCTACTCACAGGGCCCTCTCAGCTGTGGCCCCAGATGTGGAGGGGAGGGAAGGGCCTCTGGAGAGAGGAAGGGGCAGCTTTCAGACAGCAGAGGGCTGTGGAAGGCAGTGAGATCTGCATGTTTACCAGAAGAGTGTCAGCCCTCCCCAGATGTGTCTCTCTCAGCCAAGAGCCAACCACTTTCTTGAGGGGTGTTTCCCTGAAAGTTTGGGCAAAAACTTGAGTGTGTATTATTCAGGTGAGCACATGTCATGTGGGAAAATATGGTATTTGTTGAAAGAATAAATGAATTTAGAACTCTCAGGATTTGGAAATCGTCACAATTCGTCCATAAACATGAGAATTTCTCTGCATAACTTAGGTTCCATACCAAACTACCAAAAAGTAAATTGTAGTTCTTGGTATAACCTAGCTGAAATTAATACTATTAATAAGTAAAAGTATAGGGCATATTTAACAAAAGTATTTTAAGTCAGTTACCTCAGAAGAAAAATTGAAAAACAAAAATAGACATTCAGAACTATTCTGTTTTTAGAACAAGCAAACAATAATGTGTGGTTTATGTGATTTACTAATTTCTAGGCCTTATTATTAGAGAAATATGTCAGACTTAATGGCATCTATCATAAATTTTAATTTCATTTTAATAACATTAGTGATCTCGATACTAACATTTTTTCTCACTGAATTATTTCATGAGTTACATTGACCAAATTTTTTATGGTGCATTTTGATGGGTAAAACTTTGTTTACAATTCTCCCTGCCCTGCTAATTTGAGTGTTTTGAGGTAAGTATCAATGATATCAACCCAACTGCTTAGTACAGCATACTTCAGTAGTTAAGTTGTAACAGTATGAGTATGATTACATTGTTCTTATGAAAGAAAAACATATGCATTTGTATCTATCATCTTGTTTTGACCTATAGTTCTATACTATATTTATATGCAGGTAGATAGAAATATGTAATTTTTTATATCACCATGGAGAAAAATGTGGGAAAATACATCTCAATGGCCACTTTAGGGATTGTTTAGAGGAAAGGGAGTGATTATTAACTTTATGTACTTCTAAATTGCTTGACTTCTTACTAACAAGATTATCTGTGATAGAAAAACAATCTGATTTCCTGAGTTCTGAGATTAGAATCATCTTTGTACTTATTACTGCTTAGATAAATTTAGGGAAATGTTTCCAAGCTTTGCAGGAGAGTAAGTAGTCCTATATTTCTCTTTTCAGTATATAGAATTTTTGATTTAGCATGCTGATTATTATCTTGTGCATAACAAAACTGGAAAAATTTGAATTTTATTTTCAGCAAGAAGCCATTGTGTCTCTAGCTTGCAATAATCATTGTGCACTTAATAGATCTACTTCTAACTATATATATATATATATATATATATAGTATATATGTATATGTCTATATTTATACATCACAAAAATGCTATTCTGTGTGGTTCTTAATATCTTTTCATGTAGCAATAGCCAAATGATCAGAAAAATAAAATAATTTCCTCACTAATACACTTTATGGCCGTTGAGAGGCTATTACTCAAGTAGTGGTCCTACCACCAACTCCTGATCCTAACACTGACCTACGAATCTTTTCCTAAAAAGTATTGACACGCTCATTTCAGAGTATGTAGGTCTGCTGTTATTTTTTCTAATATTTGTGTATAACCTCAGTTGTATTTTAGGCATTCTTAATGGATATATTCATTTGAAACTATAAAGTTAAAGTTTGAGGGTGGGAGTGGGAGCTGGCAATCCCTTTCTTCTAATTCAACCTAATGTAAGAATGAAGGTCTAGAGTTTAACAAAACTGAAACTGTCATTTTTGTGTTCTTTGAGGCAACTGCAGCTCACATGTGTAATTATGGAGGACAGACAATAGAAGCTAGCTGTTAGGAATTGAGGTTCTGTTTTGAGATTTCACTTGCTGAAATTATATGATCTTTAAGAATAGGCAAGCTTGAAAAAAATGGCTTATATATCCTGGTGAAATTAATCAATACCTAATTATTTAGAAGCTGTAAATGCTGTCTTTGGCTGACAAGCTCACAAAATGTGTTTTCTTCTGTCAATAAAGGCCAAAAAATCAGAAATCTAGCAAAGGAAGGTTATTAGAGAGCACAAAAGATTCACCCTTATTTTTGCACTTAGCTATTTTATCAACTTGATGGAATTTATGCCACTTTAATAAGAAAAAAAAAAAGCAGAGTTTGGGCCTTACAAATATAATTGGAAAATAGTGATACCAGAAACCATGGAAAACACAATACCGTAAAAAGAACTTCTGAGTCAGTAAGACAAGCCATTTCTGGAGAAATAGGGAAAATACATATCATGTGTTTCCTCAAAAAATATATTTTAAATGTCATGTATTGTTGATGCACTTGTTTGTTTTTAAATCTGAAAAGCAGGGGTCATTGCTTATTGTCTATAATGGTGAATTCCCTTCACGTTGAAAGGATAGTCCCTCAGTTATCTGTGGATTCTTAGAGCTGACTCCCTTAGACAAAAACAAACAAACAAATAAAAAAAAACTTTCTCAAAGCAAATGCCCTCTCCAAAGGCAGCCGGCCCCCTTGCCGATGACTATTCAATGATAGAGTATATAGGCTCTCCCCTTCCCCTTGCCTCAAAAAATAAACCTGAGGGGGCATCTTGACTCCAGAATCCCTGGTAGGATCACCTGATTTAGAATTCTTTTTTCTAACTGTATCAAAGATTCAGTTGAAGGTGGAATTCTCTTTCTGCTCAAGTCTATTGTCTTTATTTTCCTTTAGATTTTAATTTCCTATTGTCTTTATTTTCCCTTGGGTTTTATTTTTACTCATTAATTAACTTCTTGCATAAAAATCTTGTTCTCAGAGTTTATTTTCTATGCAATCATATCTAAGATACTGACCAAACAAAACCCACATACTTAAGTTTTAAATTATATACTACAAACAATTTTTAACATGGTAAAATTATATGGCAGAATAGACCCCTCCATTTCCTTCTGTCTTGCCTTAAACTACACATACTTTCATGCTTTACTAAAAACTCAGAAACTATATCTTAAATATAGAATTCCTTCACATCAGTAAAGAGCAAACTTTTACTAATTAGCCTGTCATAAATATATTCTGCATCTAAGGTCACTAAATTTGGGTTTAGTTTGCATTACCAGGATTTAATCTTTATAGACTTAGTGAATTCAATTTACACTTAGTCAAATTCAATTTACAACAATAAATGTAGGTTCATATTTCATCTATTGATTGATTGTTTATCTACCTATCTCTCTCTCTACTTATCCTTATACATCTGAACATTAAATAAATATATTTGCATTGGACCGCTTTTACATTAAACCTGTTAACTATGGAAGAAAGCATTATACCATATCTTCCTTCAAATTTTTTCTTTCATACATCCATCATAGTATTTTACAAAGTCCATTTGTTTTTTCTGTTTTTTTTAGTCCTGTGACATATGTCTTTTGTTTTGAGTGTTTTTTTTGTTTGTTTGTTTTTTTAAATTAACATGAAGGTACAATTTTTAGGTTACATTGCTTTTACTTCCAGGGTAAAGTTCCAATTGTAGAAGAGATATTCTCACAGGGGCTTGTTACACACCCTCACAGTGTGCACATTATGTGAGATCCTGCCTTATGCCCTCCCTCCTTCTGCCAAATATTCTTCTCCACCCCTCTTGCTTCCTTCTACCCCCGAACTGAACTATACTAATGTTTTATTATTCTTATGAGCATGTAATTGTTTATATACTAATTTCATATTAGTACAAAGTCCATTAGCTTTTATACAACAAATAAACACAAATTAAATTCATATCATTGGAAATCATATGAAATCTTATATTTACAAATAAACATCTATATAAATTTACATATCTCAGTGTGAAAACAGTCCATTAAACTCCTAAATTATGAAGATCACCAACCCATGAATCACCAAAAAAAAAAAAAAAAAATCACAATTGTAGCTTTATATTTAAAGCATTTTATAATAAATATAATATACAAGCAGAAAGAAAGCAAAACACATAAACATACAGTGGAGAAAATGCTGTAAATAAAGTAGGGAATGTATAATGCCAAGAAATAGGACAATGTCAGAGGCCCAGAAAGACCTGTTTTTTTCCCTTCCTGACATTTCATCTTGGCACACTATCTTTCTAATCCTAACCCTAACCTCTACAAAGAAATAAAGATCTAGGAAGGAGGAGCAAGATGGCGGCCAAGTAACAGCTTCCTTGCAACTGGGCATGGTGAGACTGGGGAGAGAAGACTCCAAGCATCTCTGGCTGGTGGGATCTACCCAGAAACATCCTTTTTGGGACACAGGGAGTCAGCAAGAGACTTCTGGTCCCCATGAGGATGACAAAAGCAGTGAAGAACTGGCAAGTGGTTGTGTGTGTTCATTTGGTTTAATCCCCTCAGCAGCTGTAAGGTGAGATTGCAAAGGCCTTACCTGTGAGCTGTCTTGGGTTTTTTGGACTTGGCACTCAGTTAAACTGTCTTGGGAGAACTTGAACAAGAAGGTGGAGGACTTTAAGAGTTGTCTGGGGCCCCAGACTGAGCCGCTGAGCTGGATTAAGCTAATATGTTCAGCTGCGAGCCACGCAGAGACATTGTGGGAGAACTACCCGGGCAAGCTCCACTCTCAGGGTCACAGAGCAAGGATAGGGAGGGAGCAAGTACTCTAGTGACTGAGCAGCCTAAAGGCGGGGACGAGATGCCTTACAGCCCTGGCTCTTGGGGCATAGAGTGAGACTGGTTTGGGCACACTGGGTAAGTGGACAGCCACTTCAGGAGTGTTCCCAACGACAAGTGCTCTCCTAAGAAAACTTCTGCTTAGCCAAGGTTGGTAGTTTAAAGTGCCTTTTAAGCGGGCTGAGGAGAGATTTAGGTTCTTAACCCTGCGGGGTTTGAGAAATCAGCAGAGGCCTCCAGTCTCCACCTCATATAGCCATGTCAGCATTGTAAATAACCCCAGAAGATCACCTGTTGCCCAGACAATATTCAGCAACGTATATATATATGTATATATAACCTGCTTTGTTGTTGTTGTTGTTGTTTGCTTTTTTAATTTTTAACATTTCCCTCTAGATTTTTCCCTTTTTTTCTTTCTTTTCTTTCTTCTATTTTCTAGTTTAAATATAATTTTCCATTGTCTTCTTTAACAATTAGAACTTCATTTTTGCTAGTGTTTCTACCCCTATTATTTGTTTTCCCCCCCAATTTTATTCAATAAAATTTTCTGTTTGCTTGTGTTGGTTTGATTTATAGCATTTTTGTCTTTCCTCTCTACTTGGTGGAAGTGGGGTACTGTGTTCAAACAGGCTAGCAAAGAGCTGCTGACCTCAAAGGAACCACTCTACCTGGCACACCCAAAGGTTGGGGATTTTTAAGGTTGGGTCAAAGTACCCTACTCTACACCTATATTGCTCCTGTCTCCTCTTTCTGTGCTTCTCTTCTTTTTTGTCAATATTCCCTTTTACTCACCCTCACTCCTTTCTCTTTTTTCTTTTCTTTGTTTTTTCTTTTCTTTTTTTTTTCTTGCTCTTCAATCTTCTCATTTTTCTGGTCTGGTACTAAAAGGACTCATCAAAATCCTAGTTCAGAGGCATGGTAACTTAAAGAGTGAGAAAAAGTAAAAGGAAAAGGAGGGCAAGGAAACTGATAAAAGAAAACACTCATGAGGAAGAATCAGCAGAAAAACCCTGGCAACATGAAAAACCAGTCCAAGCAACCCCTCCAAAGGACTGTGAGATAACTACTGCAGAGGATTCTACCTATAAAGAAATGTTAGAAATGATAGAAAGGGAATTTAGAATACAGGTGATGAAAACGATGAAGGAAATGGTGGAAACAATGAAGGAAACTGCTGATAAAGCAGAAAATAACCAAAAGGAAATCCAAAAACAGAATCAGATTAGAGATGAACGATATGAAGAATATAAAAAGGATATAGCAGAGCTGAAGAAATTGAAGCAGTCTATTAGGGAACTTAAAGATGCAATAGAAAGTATCAACAACAGTTTAGACCATGCAGAAGAAAGAATCTCAGAGGTAGAGGACAATGCTCTTGAGATAACTCAGATAGTTAAAGAGGCAGAAAAGAAGAGAGAGAAAGCAGAACATTCATTCACTGACAGAATTGTGGGACTTTATGAATTTTTCAAACATACAAGTTATAGGTATACCAGAAGGGGAAGAAGAATATCTCAGGGGAATGGAAGCCATTCTAGAGAATTTTATAAATGGAAATTTCCCAATATCACCAAAGATTCTGACATACTACTTTCAGAGGGATATCAGATACCAGGTCGCCTCAACTATAACCAAGCTTCTCCAAGACACATTGTGATGAACCTGTCCAAAATGAAGACAAAAGAAAAGATTCTTCAAGTTGCCAGGAGTAAGTACCAGTTGACCTATAGGAACAAATCCATTAGGGTGACTGTAGACTTCTCTAATGTAACTTTTGAAGCAAGAAGACAATGGTCATCTACTTTTAATCTACTTAAACAGAACAATTTCCAGCCCAGAATTCTATAACCTGATAAACTAAGCTTCAAAATTGACAGAAAAATCAAATAATTTACTGATATACAAACATTGAGGAAATTCACCACAACAAGAATAGCTCTACAGAAAATACTTCAACCTGTTCTATACACTGACCATCATAATGGACCAACAGCAAAGTAAGAACTCAGAAATTAAAGGACAGAACATAACTTCCACAATGATGCAAAATATAAAAACACGAAGCAATGGACTCTCACAAAATAAAATGAATAGAACACTACCACACTTATCAATAAATGTTAATGGCTCGAATTTTCCACTGAAGAGGCATAGATTGGCGGACTGCATTAAAAAATATAAGCCATAGGCTTGGTGCCTGTGGCTAAATGGGCTAAGGTGCCAGCCACGTACACCTGAGCTGGTGGTTTCAAATCCAGCCCGGGCTCACCAAACAACAATGACGGCTGCAACCAAAAAATGGCCGGGCATTGTGTTGAGCACCTGTAGTCCCAGCTACTTGGGAGGCAGAGGCAGGAGACTCACTTGAGCCCAGGAATTGGAGGTTGCTGTGAGCTGTGATGCCACAGCACTCTATCCAGGTGACAGCTTGAGGCTCTGTCTCGGAAAAAAAAAAAGAAATATATATATATATATATATGCCATCTATTTGCTGTCTTCAGGAAACACACCTAGCTTCAAAACACAAATTAAAACTCAGAGTTAAGGGTTGAAAGACAGTTTTTCAGGCAAACGGAATTCAGAAGAAAAGAGGAGTTACAATCTTATTTTCAGATACATGTGTATTTAAAGCAATTAAAGTCAAAAAAGACAAAGATGGTCATTTTATATTGGTCAAGAGAAAAATACAACAGAAAGACGTTTCAATTCTAAATATTTACCACCCAACCTAAATGCTCCCAGATTCTTGAAACAGACCTTACTCACTCTGAGGAATATGACATCCTATAATACCATAATAACAGGAGACATTAACACTCCTCCTACAGAATTGGACAGATCCTCTACACAAAAATTAAACAAAGATATAAGGTACTTAAACAAGACCCTAGAACAACTGTGCTTGATAGACATATATAGAACACTCCATCACAAAGACAAAGAATATACATTCTTCTCATCGCCCCATGGAACATTCTCCAAAACTGATCATATCCTAGGACACAAAACAAACCTCAACAGAATCAAAAGAATTGAAATTTTACCTTGTAGCTTCTCAGACCACAAGGCACTAAAGGAGGAACTCAACTCCAACAAAAACATTGACCCCACACACAGACATGGAAATTAAACAACCTGATGCTGAATGACAGTTGGGCATAGGAAGAAATAAAAGAGGAAATCATTAACTTCCTTGAACTCAACAACAATGAAGACACAAGCTACCAAAACCTGTGGGATGCTGCAAAAGCAGTTCTGAGAGGAAAATTTATCACTTTAGATGCCTACATTCAAAACACAGAAATAGAGCACATCGACAAACTCACAAGCCATCTTATGGAAATGGAAAAAGAAGAACAATCTAAGCCTAAACTCGGCAGAAGAAAAGAAATATCCAAAATTAACTCAGAGAGCAATGAAATTGAAAACAAAAGAAACATTCTGAAAATTAATGAAACAAGAAGTTGATTTTCTGAAAAAATAAAATAGATAAACCTTTGGCCAGACTAACCAGAAGTAGAAAAATAAAATCTCTAGTAACCTCGATCAGAAATGATAAAGGGAAAATAACAACTGAAGCCACAGAGATACAAAAGATCATCTCTGAATACTACCAGAAACTCTATGCCCAGAAATTTGACAATGTGAAGGAAATGGACCAATATTTGAAATCACACCCTCTCCCTAGACTTAGCCAGGAAGAACTAAAGCTCCTGAACAGACCAATCTCAAGCACTGAGATTAAAGAAACAATAAAAAATGTTCCAACAAAAAAATGCCCTGTTGCAGATGGCTTCACCCCAGAATTCTATCAAACCCTCAAGGAACAGCTTATTCCCATACTTCAGAAGTTATTCTAAAAAATTCAGGAGGAAGGAATCTTCCCCAACATGTTCTATGAAGCAAATATCACTCTGATACCAAAACAAGGAAAAAAACAACTAAAAAGGAGGATTTCAGACCAATTTCACTAATGAATATAGATTAAAAAATTCTCAACAAAATCCTAGCCAATAGATTACAGCTTATCATCCTAAAAGTCATACATCATGATCAAGTAGGTTTCATCTCAGGGATGCAAGGCTGGTTTAACATACACAAGTCCATAAACGTTACCCACCGTATGAACAGAAGCAAAAACAAAGACCATATGATCCTTTCAATAAATGCAGAAAAAGCATTTGATAAAATCCAGCATCCTTTTCTAATTAGAACCCTGAAGAGTATAGGCATACGTGGCTCATGTCTGAAACTGATTGAAGCTATCTATGACAAACCCACAGCTAATATTTTACTGAATGGAGTAAAACTGAAAGCTTTTCATCTTAGAACTGGAACCAGACAAGGTTGTCCTCTGTCACCATTACTATTCAACGTAGTGCTAGAAGTTCTAGCCCATACAATTAGGCAAGACAAGTAAATAAAGGACATCCAAATGGGACCAGAGGAGTTCAACCTCTCTCTCTTTGCTGATGATATGGTCTTATACCTAGAGAATGCCAAAGACTCAACCACAAGACTTCTGGAAGTCATCAAAAATAAAGTAATGTCTCAAGATCTGGAATGAATGCCCACAAGTCAGTAGCCTTTGTATATGGCAATAACAGTCAAGATGAGAGGCTAATTAAGAACACAACTCCCTTCACCATAGCTTCAAAGAAAATAAAATACCTAGGAATATACCTAACAAAAGAGGTGAAGGACCTCTATAAAGAAAATTATGAAACCCTAAGAAAGGAAATAGCAGAGGACATTAACAAATAGAAGAACATACCATGCTCATGGCTGGGAAGAAACAACATTGCTAAAATGACTGTACTTCCCAAATAAATCTATAAATTCAATCGCATCCCATTTAAAATACCAACACCTTACTTTCAAGACCTGGAAGTTTATTCTTTTGAGGTGCCTATGGTTGTGAACTGTGGGAAGAAAAATGTATTGTATTATTAATCAAGTGGTATTTCCAAAATATGTACATCTCCTGCTGGTAGCTAACTTCTAAAGTCTATACATAACACAGTATTTATGCTTGCTATTCTGAAATATCAGTGACCCTAAAAATCCAGCCCAGGTCATCTGCTCAACAGTCACCACTCCTCTAAGATATGCATGAGTTAGCCTGTTGGCTCTGGACCGAGGAAGCAAAATTTTATTGATCTGGGCATCTTCTAACCTGTCCTTTTGGCTGTATGTCCACTAGCCAGGCCACCTACAGGCAAACACAAGAGAACTGAGAAACTCTCTGGGAAGTATATCCATCCAACTACATCTTTCAGAAAAACTCTAGGACATTGCTCCTACCAGTCCATTAGGACTACTGGAGAAACGTGTAGGATATGTTACCACTCTATCATCCTCAAATTTATGTACAAACTTTCAAAACTAAAAAAAAAATGAATTAAGCTGACATTTTTAAAATTTGATTACTAGGAAAGTATTTTGAGTAAAGAAAACTGGCTTAATATTATTGATATCTTTGCCCTCTATTTGAACAGATCATGGTCACTTGTAAAATTAGAAATTAGAAGATTTTCATTTTTCTTTTAAGTTTAGAATAGTAGGCATTCTTCATACATATTCTTGAAGAATCTCTTGAGTATATATTGTAACAAACATTTGTTACCTGAATCATATGAATAAAGTCCCATTTTTGAAGCTCTTTTTTCTCCATTACTCTATTTTGATATTCTGATGATGTCTCCTTATGCCAAGCAAACTTTATGTTCTCAAGGTTTGATGTCTTGGCTACAAGCTCTAAAATACAGAGAAGAGGTGGCATACTATCAATTTTAATTGCAAATATGAAACCCATTTCCATTTAGAATTTTAAAGCAATCAATGTTGTATACATAACATATATAAAGCAATTTTTCTTTTTTTATGTAGCTCTGGGAGATCAGAGAGTTCATCCTTCTTTTTTGCTAGAATTAAGTGAAATTAGAGGTGAAAGGAAGAGTCAACAAAAAATAATTATAAGAACACTGGGAAGACATAGGTTATATTGTCTTAGTATTAATGGAGAATCAACTGGTGAGTTTTACAATGGAAAGTGAATATAAAATAGGTGATATATGTGTACTTACGTAATTTAAGAATAAGAAAACCACAGCCCTGCGCTGTATCTTGCCTGCCACCTATTTCTGTATGGACCACAAGCTGAAAGCATATATTATTCTACTTCCTGCTTTGTAGCACGTCATTCATGCTTCATGTCATTACATTTTTAAATTGTTGAAAAATATCAAAAGGAGGATATTTCATATGGGAAAATAATATGAAATCCAAATGTCAGTGTTTATAAATGAAGTTTTATTGAAACATACCTGGCTCATTAGTTTACATATTATCTATAGATATTTTTGGGCCACATAGAATAGTCCATTAGTTCTGACAGAGACTATGCAACCTTCTGAGTCTAAAAATTTACTATTTGGCCCTTTTCAGAGATAGTTTGCTGAATCCTACTGTAATCCACTAAATATAAGCTCTTCCAGGACTTTGTTTAAATTTTTCCAAATCAATGCATATGTCTCTAAGAATAAACAAAACAATAGTCAGTGACAACTGCAAAATGGATGAAGAGTCAATAGAAAAAAAGGAATCTAACTATTCATTATTCACATTTTGAGATATTTACTCATGGCTGCCAAGAAATAATTAGGTCTTTCTCCCAATAAGCTTGCAAAGAGCATTCTACATTACTATATTATTAATCATTCAAAAGAATAATCTATATTGATAAGTCATTTTGGATAGCATTTGGTGTATAGAACCATGAGTCATAGGTACCTTTGTATTTGGCAATTTGTTCAGCACTTGGTTCAACAACTTCATTTTTGATAAGAACTCCTGGGTATTGAGCCTGGACTTTGGAGAGAATTTGGAGATCAATTTCACCTGGAAGATAAACATATGGACTAGGTCACACCATTCCAGCAAGAAATAATTAAGGACAATTTGAGCTGATTCATTTCCTTTACTAGGAAAGCATGGCATAAATGAAGAATAATGCTCAACTGTCATCCTGCCATGACACCTATGATGCAGAATAGCTAGACTTTAAGCAGGAATGATAACATGATTTAAGGAGGCTAATGAATGCCATTCATTCATTCATCCATTAATTCATATAATCTTTATTTAGTATCTACCATCGTATTTCATTAAATCAAAGATCCCACTGATTTTAGGAAGAAATAAACCTTTATTTTTGTTTCACTACATCAGAAAAAAAGATTATCAACTGTAATTTTGAGATTTTAACAACTGGAGGACATAACATAATATCAAAGTTATCTAAATATGAAAAAATGCACCTAAGAACTAATAAACTGGGCTAGGCCAGAAGAATCTCTCCCCAAAAAAGGAAACTGTGAGATTAAAAAGTATGTTAGCTACAAATAAAGGGGAAATTACATCACACATCTTCCCTCAAGAGCACCACGGTCTAGAGGAAGAGATAGACACAGAAATAACCCCACTTGGGTCAGGCCAAGGTGGAAAGAGAGAAGGAGACACTGAGGGAGAGGGTAGCAGAAGAGGCCAGGGTTACAGAGAGCTTTGTGTAGGAAGACCACACTTGAGCTCTGTCTCACTCAGGGTGAGTAAGAGTTAGCTCAGAGATTTTGGGGAAGTGAGGGATTACAGGTAGAGGAAATAGGATGACAGAAACACTAGGTCAGGGAATAGAAAAGTATACCTGAAATTACTAACAGTTTAAAGTTCTTAGAATATTGGACAAAGCAAGGCCTCCAAGCACGAGGTGATCCCAGTGAGGTAAATGGAGAAGATATTGTGGGCTGAGTAGATACTTATTCATTCACCAACTTTTAATTCACTACTTCCCATTTGCCAAGCACTGTACTAGGCTCTAGGAAATGATGATAAGAAAAACAAGCAGATCCCTGCTTTAACAGAAATTCAACCTATAAGTGATAGCATAAGAGAGATGATGGTGAAGTCAGGTGGACTTGAGTTCCAAATCTGTCTTGTCTGTTTACTATGTTGGGGCCATTTGTTTTACCTCTCCAAGCTTCATTTTCCTCATCAGAAATAAATAATAATAATAGTAGGTAATTTTTAGTTGTCAGGGTTAAATGAGGTAATGCATATGATACAGAGTGCAATGTAGAGTTGGCACCCAGTGAAAGTTAGCAGCTCCTTATTTTTATTATTATCATTGAGTCCTCTGTCTCTCTATCTGTCCTCTCCCTATTGCTAATGCCTCCAACTCAAGTTTTGTACTTTTATTATGTAGGTTAGGTTATGATGCTGACCTTATTAAAGTGGAAATACCTCCTGGCTAGATTAGCATGGGAAAATGATGTTAAGCATTTGGCATAAATGACATTAACAGAACTTTTCCGGAGTTACACACAGCATGCAGCAAAAGCATACGTTTTAAGACTGGGGGTGGGGGGTTGTGGAAGGAAAGAGATTAAGATGATAAACCAGGCACTCAAGGTGCTAGACTATGATTAGGGGGCAGGCAAAGGGTATATAAAAGCCCCGAGTACTGGCAATAAAATATGGTGGATGTGGTGTGTATGAAGGAGTGGGAGGACCTCATGTGACAATTTTCTCCAAAGCCAGCCCTACTTACATGAAATCTTATTTAATAATTTGTGCTATGTACTTGACCTGGAATGTCTTACTTAATTCTGACAGCAAGCTCCACAATAGTCTTCCAACTGGATAAGGTGATTTGAGTATTTTGAAAGTCAGGGGATATTAATATGCCTAAAGTTGAAAGCACATCTGTGTATATATAAGGGTTCTTCTTCTCCCTACTTCATATTAAGAAATAGAAAGATATCAAATACTAAAATGACATGAAATATCTTTTATTCTTCTGTATAGCAATTACTTTGAAGAAATAAAAAATGACTAAGGGAAAGGGCTGATAAGAATAGTTGTGAGCTAATGGGAAATACAGATTCTAGCTTGTACCAGGGAACCGAGGCCAAAAGTTTTTGTTTTTGCCTCATATCAGCCTAGCCTTTTATTTTACATTAAAAGAAATCATCAACTTTGAAGATCTTGAATTCAACATTTTGAAAGAGATAGCAGAAATGTAATCATTTCCCTCAAGGATTTTATGAGATCTTCTTCTCCAAAATGGACCCAGACATGTCAGATCAGCCCAAATGGCAGAATGCACCTAGCTTGCTCTGGTGTGTGTTTAGAGTCAGGTGGTATCTCCTTCTGGGGTTGTGACAGAGCACACAATGCTAGAATTACAAATGACCTTTAGAAATGATGAGTCTCTGTAACATCCCCTAGAGCAGTCGTTCTCAACCTGTGGGTTGCGACCCCTTTGGGGGTCAAACGACCTTTTCACAGGGGTTGCCTGAGACCATCCTACATATCAGATATTTACATTACAATTCATAACAGTAGCAAAATCATGGTTATGAAGTAGCAATGTAAATAATTTTATGGTTGGGGGTCACCACAACATAAGGAATTGTATTAAAGGGTCACGGCATTAGGAAGGTTGAGAACCACTGCTCTAGAGTATAAGCCCATGTGTGCCACTAACAGTTCAAAGTCCTTAGAATACTGAGAAAAGCAAGGCCTTTGCCCAATAGATGAAGTTTTAAAAGATAAGATGATGAAAAATTTCTTCAAGACTCAGCATATAAAATCTACTTCTGACTTCACAAGTAAAGTGACCATACTTCCTGTGTACCTGGAACAGTTCCATTTTATGCCTGTTGTCTTAAGGTCCTAACTGTTTTGATTTTGGATCCTAAATTGTTCATTTTGAATAAAATTCTATTAGAAATTTATTTTTGAAACTATTTTTTAAAAAGAACTATTTCATAAATTGACCAATATAATAAGCTTGTCCAATACATCAATTTTTCAAAAATTGTAAGAATTTTAATTCTTGTACCTATTTTATCCAACTCTTACTCTCAAGTATCCTAGGCTATATAATGAATAACATCACCATACTCCTAAGGTGTTTATTTTCTGTGCTATTTTTGTTTTTTATTACAGACACTAGTATTTATTTTTGTATTATAATGCATACATACTTATATATGCACATACATACATACAAACATACGCACACACACAAAGGGTGCTAAAGTAAGTATGCATATTTTCAGAAAGGAAAAATAGTATTAAAGTTACAATACTCAATGTATACCAATAGCAAAAAATGAATACAAGTCACAGTGAACATCTCTTATAATTGCAGAAGTCAAACATGACTTGAGTATTATAGATTTAATGCAGTTTTCCCTTTCTTAAAATGTGTATACATTTTTTGGCAGCCTCTGAATTAATCAAAACAGCTGGTATTGACAAAAGAATAGACAAATAGATCAGTGGAACAGAACAGAGAGCCCAGAACCAGACCTACATAAAAATAGTCAACTGATCTTTGACAAAGAAGCAAAGGCAAGACAATGGACTAATCTTTTCAGCATGCAAGAACAACAAGACATCCACCTGCAAAAAACTGAATCTGGACACAGGTCTTATACCCTTCATAAAAATGAACTCAAAATAGATTACAGAACTAATTAAAAAACACAAAACTGGCCAGGTGCTGTGGCTCATGCCTGTAATCCTACCACTCTGCAAGGCTGAGGTGGGTGGATTGTCTGAGCTCAGGAGTTCAAGACCAGCCTGAGGAAGAGTAAGGCCCTGTCTCTACTAAAAATAGAAAAACTAGCCACGAATCGTGGGAGGTGACTACAGTTCCAGTTACTCAGGAGGCTGAGACAAGAGGATCACTTGAGTCCAGGAGTTTGAGATTGCTGGGAGCTATGATGCCATGGAACTCTACCCAGGGGGACAGAATGAGACTCTGTCTCAAAAAAAAGAAAAACCCACAAAACTATAAAATTTTAGGAATATAAAATAAGAGCAAACCTAGATGACCTTTACTGTAGTGATGCCATTCAAGCGCAAAACCAAAAGCATGATCCATGAAAGAAAGAAATGATGAGCTGGACTTCATTAAAATTAAAATCTTCTGCTCTGCAAAAGACAATGTCAGGAGAATGAGAAGACAGCATTAAAGGAAATAGTTGGGAAAAAATCTGAGAAAAGATTCTTATCCAAAGTATACAAAGGATCTCTAAAACCCAACAAACTACCAGATTTAAAAATGGGCCAAAGACCTTAACACCTCACCAAAAAATATATATGGATGGCAAATAAGTAGATGAAAAGATGATCCACATCATCTGATGTCAAGGAAATGCAAATTAAAATAAGGTAGCACTACACACCTAGAATGCCAAACCCAGAACTTTGACACTATGAAATTCTAAAGAAAATGTAGAGCAAAAGGAATTCTCGTTCATTTCTGATGAGAATTCTAAGTGTTTAGTCCACTGTGAAGGACAGAATGGCAGTTTCTTACAAAACTAAGCATCCTCTCACTATGTGATCCAGCTGTCAAGCTCCTTGGTATCTACCCAAAGGAGAAGAAAATTTATCTCCACACAAAAATCTGCACATAGATATTTATTAGCTTTATTCATAATTGCCCAGATGTGGGAGCAACCAAGGTGTCCTTCAGTAGGTGAAGAGATAAGTAACAACAAACTGTGGTAAATCCAGAAAAATGAACTATTCAGTACTAAAAAGAACTGAGCTCTCAAGCCATGAAAAAACATGGAGGAAACATAAATGTATACAAGACTGGATAATTAAGTTTGCAAACTCGTCCTAGAAAAAGTGCTATGAATAGCATTATGGTCACCTTTGAAGTACTCCCCTTGGGAAGCTATGCACCAATGCCAGCACCTAGTCTACCCTTCAAAGCAATTTTGGAAGGAATGGTTATTGGAGCTGTTGGTATATGTCAGACAACTAGGTTCACAAACTTATCCTAGAAAAAGTGCTTTGAAGGGTGGAGTAGGTGCTGGGATCAGTGCAAGGTTTCCCAAGGGGAGTACTTCAAATGTGACTGATATTCAGCAATGAGGTGTGTAGCACTTTTTCTAAGATGAGTTCACTGGTTTAACTGTCTTATCTTGTATTACTAAAGTGAAAGAATTTAATCTGAAAAGGCTACATACAGTATAATTCCAACTATATGACAAACTTGGCAAAGATTAAACTGTGGAGACAGTAAAAAGATCAGTGGTTGCCAGGAATTATGGAGGGTGGCGAAAGTCAACAGGTGGGACACAGAGGATTTGGGGACAGTGAAATTTCTCTGTGTGATACCCTAAAAATGAATATGTCTTTACACTTGCATGCAAACACATAAAATATACAACACCAAGAGTGAATCCTAAAGTAAACTATGTATTTGGGTAATTACATTGTGTCAACATAGGTTTATCACTTCTAATAAATTTTAACTCTGGTAGAGAACACTGATAATGGGAGGCTATACCTGTATGGGATGTGGCCAGGGGCAGGGTATGTGGGAAATTTCTGTACTTTCCTCTCAATGTTTCTGTGAGCTCAAAACTGCTCTTTTAAAAAAACTGTCCCAAAAACAAAACAATAAAAAAATTTATACAAAACTTTTACCCAGCAAAAAGAGGGTCAACAGTTACTTCTGATATTCTGTCAAACTACCATTTAGCTTTTAGTTTTCTTTTCTTGAGAAACATTCACTTATATCATTCACCTTCCATCCAAGCACTCAAATTTTCTTCTTTCTTTTACCTTCCTTCCCTGGCTATCAGGAAGTTTACTTTTTATTTTCTGTCACTACCAGCAATGCCCTTGGTCAGGCCTACATTATCCATCTCTTGGGACACTGCAATAGTACTCTAAAAGGTCAGCTTCCCCATGGCCTTGTCTCCTGCAAAGTCCTTACCATGACAACCATTTTCATCTCTGCTGAGCAAGCCCATCACTTTCCTGATTCAAATCTTCAAATAACTTTGATAAATTGGATCAAGGTCAAGATCCTTGACTGAACACAGATAGATTGCACTTCCAGCTCCCTTATTTTCCTCTCTCACAATTTCATATTCTGAAATTGCTGGTTCCAGGACTGAATTACTTGCATCTTACCTTCTTCCCCTTACACACCATAGTCTCTCATGCATTTTACCTTGTCCATACTTTCTCCTAGGCCGGGCGTACTCTCTGTTAATTTCTCATTTCATCTGGCTAATTCCTACACATCTTAAACTGTGCCACACCTGGCTGATTATCTTTCCCACAGAACCTGGATGGAACATCAAAACCCTCCACCATCAGTTGCCTGTAGTTGGCAACACAGATAAAACCTAAAATCTTCCCTGATTTAAATTATTGCTTTTCTTCATTTATGTGATTCACTAGCAAAGTTTTGATTTCAATAAATTTGTTAAAAAGAATTAAGGACTCGCAAATCCTGGTCTGATCATCAATCATTGAAAAGTGTGTAAGGAGTTATCAGGCCATATATGACCATGAGCCAGCAGGAAAAGAGATTCAAAAAAAAAAAAAAAAAAGAAGAAAGAAAGAACGGAATATGCCATTTGTTTTTTCCTACCCAAATACTTCTGAGCAGGAGGCATAATCTCATGAATGTATTCTAGTATCAGGCATTAAATGCTCTAAAAATGCTTTTATTGGAGAACACTAGCCAAACTAATGTGACAAAAGAATGGCAGAAAGTAAACTAGGCTGGAATCAAACAATTCACAAATTCTCAACAAATACACGAGTAAATGAAAGAAATGTGGAAGCCAGCAGTCTACTTTTATTGTGAGCTTTTTGTGATGTTAACATTGAGACCCAAAAACACAGCATTTAAGAGGAGTGGAGAAATAAATGCTAAATTTATAGTCTGTCTCCTTTCACATGTGGATTCATTAGGCATTACTTGGCCAAATTCTGAAAATTGTCGACTCATTATCTTTGATTCCTAAGTCTTTAGATACATAAACACCACCAGCTGTTTGGGTTAATTAAAATCTTATTAAGAAGTGACATATTAAATATTTTCCCCAAAGGAACAAAATCAGCAACGTTTCCTGTGACAAACAGAGAAATAATAATGAAACGACTCTGTTCCAAAATATGATACTTTTCTTTTTCTTTTCTATTCTTGAAGCAAATTAATGATTTTTTAGTTTGTGCATGCTATGATGATATAATGGATTTTCTCAATGGATCAATGTGTGAAATTTGAACAGAATTGGGCAAATGAAAGCATGTGTCAGCATAAACCGAAGAGCTATGGAGCACTTTATTTTACAACGTAGTGTTTGGAAAGATATGCCCCAAATTACAGTCACTGGTTATCTCAGGGTCATGGCACTGTGGTTTACTTTTAATTCCCCTTTTATTGTTGATTTATAATTTAAAATGTTTCTGTGAAAGTTTATATAATTATTTAATTTAATTTTATTTTTTATTAAATCATAGCTGTGCACAATAATGAATTTATGGGGTACAATGTGCTGGTTTTATATACAATTTGAAATATTTTCTTCAAACTGGTTAACATAGCCTTCATGGTATTTTCTTAGTTATTGTGTTAAGACATTTATATTCTACACTTAGTGAATGTCACATGTACCCTTGTAAGATGCATCATAGGTGTGGTCCCACCGATTACCCTCCCTCCACTCAGCCTCCCACCTCCCCTCCCCCCTCCCTCTCCCCTTCTTCTTGGGCTATAATTGAGTTATATATGAAAGCTATAAATTGGTTTCATAGTAGGGCTGAGTACATTGGATACTTTTTCTTCCATTTTTGAGATACTTTGCTAAGAAGAATATGTTCCAGCTCCACCCATGTAAACGTGAAAGAGGTAAAGTCTCTGTCTTTCTTTAAGGCTGCATAATATTCCATGGTGTACATATACCACAATTTATTAATCTATTCATGGGTCAATGGGCACTTGGGCTTCTTCCATGACTTAGCAATTATGAATTGGGCTGCAATAAACATTCTGGTGCAAATGTCTTTGTTATAAGGTGATTTTTGGTCTTCTGGATATATACCTAGTAGAGGAATTACAGGATTGAATGGCAGGTCTATTTTTAGATCCCTAAGTGATCTCCAAACTTCTTTCCAAAAGGAACATAAGAGTTTGCATTCCCATCAGCAGTGCAGAAGTGTTCCCTTTTCTCCACATCTACACCAACATCTATAGTTTTAGGATTTTGTGATGTGGGCTAATCTTACTGGAGTTAGACAATATTCAAAGTGGTTTTGATTTGCATTTCTATGATGATTAAAGATGATGAGCATTTTTTCATGTGTCTGTAGGCCATGCACCTGTCTTCTTCAGAGAATTTTCTATTCAAATCTCTTGCCCACAATGAGATGGGATCATTTGTGCTTTTCTTGGTAATATGTTTGAGTTCTCTGTGAATTCTGGTAATTAAACCTTTGTCGGAGACATAACCTGCAAATATCTTCTCCCATTCTGAGGACTGTCTCCTTGCTTTACGTACTGTGTTCTTGGCTATGCAGAAGCTTTTTAGTTTGATCAGGTCCCAGTAATGTATTTTTTTTATTAGATCACAGCTGTGTACATTAATGCAATTGTGGGGTACAATGTGGTGGTTTTATACACAATTTGAAATATTTTCATCAAACAGGTTAACATAGCCTTCATGGCATTTTCTTGGTTATTGTGTTAAGACATTTTATTCTACATTTAGTAAATTTCACATGTACCCTAGTAAGATGCACAATAGGTGTAGTCCCACAAATCACCCTCCCCTCCCCATCCTCCTCTCTTTTCTCCCCTCCCCATCCCATTTTCCCATTTCACATGAAAGCTATAACTTGGTTTCATAATAGGGCTGAGTACATTGAATACTTTTTCTTCCATTCTTGAGATACTTTGCTAAGAAGAATATGTTCCAGCTCCATACATATAAACATGAAAAAGGTAAAGTCTCCATCTTTTTAAGGCTGCATAATATTCCATGGTGTACATATACCAAAATTTATTAATCTATTCATGGGTCAATGGGCACTTGGGCTTCTTCCATGACTTAGCAATTATGAATTGGGCTGCAGTAAACATTCTGGTACAAATATCTTTGTTATAATGTGTCTTTTGGTCTTCTGGATATATACCTAGTAGAGGTATTGCAGGATCAAATGGCAGGTCTATTTTTAAATCTCTGAGGATTCTCCAAACATCTTTCCAAAAGGAACTTATTAGTTTGCATTCCCACCAGCAGAGTAGAAGTGTTCCCCTTTCTCCACATCCACACTAATATCTCTGGTTTGGGGATTTTGTGATGTGGGCTAATCTTATGGCAGTTGGATGATATCTCAAAGTAGTTTTGATTTGCATTTCTCTGATGATTAAGGATGATGACCATTTTTTCATGTGTCTGTAGGCCGTGCACCTGTCTTCTTTAGAGAAGTTTATTTTCAAGTCCCTTGCCCACCCTGAGATGGGATCACTTGTTCTCTTCTTGCTAATACGTTTGAGTTCTCTATGGATTCTGGTAATTAAACCTTTGTTAGAGACATAACCTGAAAATATCTTCTCCCATTCTGCTTGCTTTATATACTGTGTTCTTAGCTGTGCAGAAGCTTTTTAGTTTGATCAGGTCCCAGTAATATTTTTGATGCTGCTTCATTTGCCCAGGGAGTCCTCCTCATAACACATTCTCCCAGGCTGATTTCTTCAAGCGTTTTCCCTGTACTGTCTTCTAGTATTTTTATAGTTTCATATCTTAAGTTTAAATCTTTTATCCAGTGAGAGTCTATCTTAGTTAATGGTGAAAGATGTGGGTCTAGTTTCAGTCTTCTACAGGTCACCAGCCAATTCACCCAGCACCATTTGTTAACTAGGGAATCTTTCCCCCACTGAATGTTTTTGATAGGCTTATCAGAGATCAAATGACGATAAGGAGCTGGGTTCATCTCTTGGTTCTCTATTCTGTTCCATACATCTACCTCTCTGTTTTTGTGCCAATACCATGCTCTTTTGATCATTATAGATTTATAGTATATTCTGATGTCTGGTAGTGTTATTCCTCCTGATTTGTTTTTATTTCTGAGTAATGTCTTGGCTAATCGAGGTTTTTTCTGATTCCTCAATGAATATAGATGCAAAAGTATTCAATAAGATTCTAGCAAACAGAATCCAGCAACACATCAAACAAATTATATACCATGACCAAATGGGTTTTATCACTGAGTCTCAAGGATGGTTCAATATACATAAATCTATAAATATAATACATCACATAACAGGAAAAAAAACAAAAAACACATGAACAAAATAAAAAACAAAGCCCATATGATTATCTCAATCAATGCAGAAAAAGCTTTCCATAATACCCAGCATCCTTTTATGATTAGAACACTTAAGAAAATGGGTATAGAAGGGACCTTTGTTAAACTGATAGAGGACATCTACAGCAAACCCACCAATAGCATATTGAATGGCGTTAAATTGAAATCATTTCCACTCAAATCAGGAACCAGGCAAGGTTGCCCATTGTCTCCACTGCTTTTTAACATTGTAATGGAAATGTTAGCCATTGCAATCAGGCAAGAGAAGGCAATCAAGGGTATTCAAATAAGATCAGAGGAGATCAAACTTCCACTTTTCACAGATGATATGATTGTATATTAGGAAAATGTTGGGGGCCAACCTCCTGGGAGACAAGGACCCCCAGTTTTGAGGAACTGAATTTGAGTCAAGGACTGAATGCAACCTGGCCCCAGTGGTTTCCTGTTATGGCTGATTCCTGAACCAGATTAGAATGGAACCATGCCCTTTTGGTCAGCACAGACTGCTGAGAATGCTGTTTTGCTCTTAGACTGTTTTTAATCAATTTATGCAATTATGAAAAAATCATATCTTCAAGCTACTGTATATAAAAGCTGTGCAATAAAGCTGAGGTTGCCTTTCGTATTGAGGAAAGGTACTCCTGTTCCTGCTATTTTCCATCTTTCTTTTCCATCCCATGCCAGTCTACTCCCAGGTTTTCCTAATAAATTTGCTAGGCAAGTTCTGGCAGGAAAACCCCAGAGACTCAACTACAAAACTTTTAGTTTTGATCAAGGAATTGACCAAGGAATACAGCAGCATCTCAGGTTACAAAATCAGTACCCACAAATCAGTAACCTTTATATACACCACAACAGTCAAGTTGAAAAAAACAGTCAAACACTCTATTCCTTTTAGTAGTGCCAAAGAAGATGAAATATTTGGGAGTTTACCTAACAAAGGACATGAAAGATCTCTATAAAGAGAACTATGAAACTCTGAGAAAAGAAATAGCTCAATATGTTAACAAATGTAAAAACATCCCATGCTCATGGCTGGGAAGAATCAACATTGTTAAAATGTTCATACTACCCAAAGCAATATGCAATTTTAATGCAATCCCTATTAAAGCACCACTGTCATACTTGAAAGACCTGGTAAAAATAACTTAATTATTTTACAAGTGTTCATCTCCCAATGACAAAATCCCTCTATAAAGGTTACGTGTCAACTCCACTGGACCACAGGTTGTTCAGATATTTGTTAAGAATTATTCAGGTATATCTGTGAGAGTATTTCTGGATGACATTACTATTTGCCTGGGTAGACTGAGTAAAGCAGACAGACCTCCCTAATGTGGGTGGGCCTTACCTAATCAATTGAAGACCAGAATAGAACAACTTGAGCTGAATATACAAGGGAGCCTGAGGGCCACATGCTGATTTTGTGAAGACCTTTTTGCTTATCTGTTATGTCGTATATCAGGATATCCCAAAAATATGCATGGACAGTTTTTTGTTGATCAACTTTTGTTAGTGTTTGCCTACTTAATGTGTAGCCCAAGAAAATGCTCATTCTCTCATTAAATGTGCCGCTGAGGGGGGAAAAAAGGTTGGACACTCCTGATAGAATATTGCTCATTTCTGGCCTTCAGACTCAAAGAAAAACATTGTCTCTTCTTGAGTCTCAAGACAGGCTTTCAGACTGGAACTTAACCATGGGCTGTCCTGCGACTCCAGCCTGCTGACTGCAGATCTTAGTTCACATATAGTATATATAAATAGCATATATAGTATATATAGTATAGCATAGTATACATTACTATACTATATATACTATATATACATACTATAAATAGTATATTTATATACTATATGTGAACTAAGATCTGTAGCCAGCAGGCTATATAATATATTATATATTATAGTATATATATAGTATACAGTATATATGTATTATATATTTTATATATATACATAGTTGAAATAATATCATATACATATATATATGGTATATGTGAACTAAGATCTGTAGTCAGCAGTCTGGAGTCCCAGGACAGCCCATGGTTAAGTTGACATACATATATATGCTATAGTTTCTGTTTCTCTAGAGAAGCTCATTAGATCTTGTTATCAGAATCCCACTTAAAAAAAATAGCCTCTTCTATAAAATAGGTGCAGGTCTGAATTGACTCTGGTCATTATCTTATATGCAATTGACTATCCTGAAGCATTTACATGGAATTCACTTTAGCAAGGATTTGGCATTTAGCTTACTGTAATTATTTAACCTCTCCTTTAATTACCTTTGAAGGTTAGCACCACCTTCACCACTAAGTTGTTAATTAAATATCTTTAAATAAGGGATATTTTATAATGCATTAGTTGTTCTCTAACATATTGGAGGCATACATTTGATTTTATAAGGCATGGCTACATTATACTTAATGTTAGTACATTGACGATGTGATCGTATATGATCTTTGGTACCTCAACTGGTCTTCTGAGTTGGAGACTTTCTCTTCTAGGTAAATTTGCTAGTAAAAATGAAACTCTTATTGCTTAAAAATATGGATAGGTATGTAGACAGCTGGGTAGATAGATGCATGAATGCATGGCCAGACAGACTGACTGATGCTAGTAAAATAGTTACTTGCATGACTGAGAATCAAAAAAGAATGCAGGAAAGAGGGAATAAAACTTGGGAAAAGGTTTTCTTGGTGCTCTGCTAAGACGACAACAAGAAAAAAGCACATTTAAAGAGTAGAGTATGAAAATAGGCTGGAAGGAAATCACTAGCAAAATCTCTGTCAAGATCACCTTACCCCTAGCCAGCTTAGCTGACACATTGAGTAAAATCCTGTTCTTAGGCCATGTCTTTAAATTGAACTTACACTTGCACTTGCATTACTGATGGATACATGTGTCTGCCATCTGAGATCCCAAGGCAGTCAATGGAAGGAATTGGGGTGGTTTTGCAAATTCCTAACCCATGCTTTTTTTTGTTCCTATGGCACTGCCCCTAGAATACACATATTTTGTCTGTGTACATTTTAGTCAGGTGAGAGTCTCACATGTCATGTTTCTTCTATCTTCAACTAGTCATTATAAAATGATAACCCTTGCTTGTTGCTAATGTGAGACAAAGGATAGAACTTCATTGACACGATTGCTGGAACATCAAATCTTTTATTAATTACACAATAAACATAATTAAGTCTTGCCAGCTATAGCCAAATGGCCCAATACTTTCTATTTTTCCTTATAGTGCTACCGGATTTCTATATAATAGTATATTTAAACCTCTCCTGACCTCATTTCCTCATCTATGAAGTGGGAAAATGTTACTCACACTCTATGTCATAGGGTAACTGGTCTTAAAATTCATATTTATAGATTTCTGTAGAATTTTCCCTTGTTCCACTTATGAATATTATTCAACCATATAAATCAGGACAACTGATAAATATAATTAATTACTTCAAAAGTGTAATTTATTTAATATTTAGATTTTGAGATAACCAAAGAAAGTGGTTAGAAATTATTTGATCAAAGCCTGAGACTAGTTTAGGAATTTTGCCTGCTATAATGCCTTTCTTTCAATCTGCATCTACTAAGTATCCATTATATGTCAGGAAATACCCAAAGTGTTGGTTTTATAGAGATAATTTTTTTTTCAAATTAATAGGCACATTGACATTGTTTAAACTCAATAGCAATCAGAGAGGTGAAAATTAAATGACAATTCAATAGCACTTTATGTTTATTGGACTTACAATACCTCCCTAAGCTCCATCAGGGATATTTAGATAGAGGAAATATCATGCAGACTGCTGAGAATCTGGACTGGAGTATCCACTGTGGTAAGACCTATTCATATTAAATATGTGCATAACTTGTGACTCCGAGTTATGAACTTAGAATATAATGCAAATACACAATCTAAAGAGATTCTCACACAGGTCTGTAAGGAGATACTGCACCATGATATTTATCACTACTTGAGATTTAAAAGGGTTCAAGGCAAACCTACAGGAGAGAAAAACTATGGTGGATGTGCAACTGCCAACTGGGTATATTCTGTAATAGCCAGGATCCACAGATTAGACATATACTCAGCAGGATAGGCGAATCTTCAGAGTATATTACTCAGTGACTAATGCATGAAAATAAACAATATTAGATATATCGAAGAAAACTCTAATAGGTCACCCCAACATATATGCTTTGAAATGAAAATTAATTTTCATCTCAAGGCAATTAAGCAGCAACAAATGGAGGAAAAGCTCTATCTTCCTGCTTTTCTGTCCAAAGGCAGGATATAAATTCGCCCTTAAAGGAGAAAACTCTGGACTCTAACTGGCCCTGAGACAGCATCAGAGGAAACCTCAAAAAAAAAAAAAAAACCTTCCCATGATTTCCCAACCTTGAAAGCCTTAAATAAATTACATTCTTTTGTCATTTCCCCACAAATTTATTTGTCCTTTGTTGAAGGTGCTTTAGAAGCCAGAATTCTAAGCCAATGTTTCCAGCCACTTTTCATCAGGGTTTCTCCCAAAGGATGAGCATTGCATATGTTCATAAATGTGGTTTTTCTCCTCGTGTTTACCTGCTTCTTGTTACAGAGGTCCATCTCAACTGAGAACTCATGAGGGTTGAGGGAATTTTTTTTCCTCTGCTACAATGTATATCATACAAAGTATACAAGAGGGAGAATAAAAAATGTACAAATTGGTAATGGGAAGGAGATATTAATATTACTTGAGTGCAATAAATATTGCAATATCATGATGGAATTCTGTAGGGCAAAAGTGAAGGTACAAAGGCAGAGTTATTGACTCTAGTGAGAAAGGAGGAGAGAGAGCCCAGGGAGAGGGGCAGGAGAATTTAACCCTTGGTCTTATCTGTGCTCCTCCTGTTAGCTCTTTTTCTGGGTCAGTTATTTTAAACTCCAGAACTTCCTCTGACATTATTATGAGCAATTAAGCAGGTTCTGCATGATATTTATGGTTGAGGTTTTATGGTACAAGAGGAAACCCATGCGCTTTAGGAAAATATGACCTGGGCCTGGAGTTACTTCCAGATCTCTTACCTGACAACATGCATTTCAAGCCATCTGAGCCTGAAAATACCTAACTTTTAGTTCCTTCATTTTTATATGAAGCCCCCACAGAGCTGTGATGAGAATAAATTGTGATGACACACGTGAAGTCCCCAGCAATGTGCCTGGGAAATAATAGGCCTTCAACAATGCTTACTGCCTCTCTATGATTTCTTTTCTAAAACATATAATATAGATCAGTGAATTTTTGGAAGCTGTCTAGCCCCAGATTACTTCAAAAGTTAATGAATTTTAGTTTAATCAAAAGTGGCATTGTGGCTGAATCGTGGATTTTTTTTTTTCCTGTTCTTTCACTCCTGTGTTGTTTTCTACCAAATAGATGCTGGCTTTTTGGTTTGGGAAGTTAAGTGAAAACTGAATTTTTAAAAATCTTCTTCTCTGAAAATCTCTATATTTCATATGACCCTGTCCTTTAAATCTGCCACCACTACAGAATGAATTATCACATGTCCTTTCTGGGCTCTGTTGAGTGTTTTACTTAATTTTAAAGCCAGATATCCTTTTGGTTAAACTGTCCTTCTGGCATACAAGCCTTATTTTAAATGCATCATGCTTATATTTAAAGGACTTATAATAGATATCTCTAATAGTAGAACTTACAAAAATTATAAAAATAAAGAAAAGAGAGATGTCTCAATTTCTGGACAACTTTCCTCTACTTCCCAAACTTCAAGGATGCATTTAATAAAATAGCAAAGGAATGTTATGTTTTTGTTTAAAATCCAAGGTCATTTAATTAAAGGTAGCAAGGAAAAGTTAAGAGACTGTAAGGAGACAAAATTGAATTCAAATGCAGTATTCATCAGAATTACCTTGTGCAAATGTGTTAATCTCTCACTGCTTTAAATTAGAGATAATATGGTCCATGTTACAGGGATAGAGACATTATATGAAAATAATCTACCACAGTTTATGATATATACTACTTACTTAATAAATTGAAGACATTATACATTAATCAAACCAATATTTTGAGCACCTACTCAATGCCAAGTTCTAATCACCGGAGAAGTAGCATCAAATAAAACAGGCAAAAACATCCAACTTTGCTGAATGGTAATAAGTCAATCCCAAGAAGAAAACCGCAGCAACAAAGAAAGAAAGCCTTGGCATAAGGGCTTGGCAGTTTTCAGTTGAATGGTCATGTAAACTTCATGGAAAAGGTGACATTTTTACTTTATTTTTTTAATTAAATCATAGCTGCATACATTAGTGTAATCAAGGGGTACAATGTGCTGGTTTCATATACGATCTCAAAATGTTTTCATCAAACTGTTTAGCATACCCTTCATGGCACTTTCTTAGTTATTGTATGAAAACATTTGTAGTCTGCATTTAGGAAGTTTCACCTGTACCCTTCTAAGATGCACCATAATGTGGCCCCACCAATTAACCTCCCTCCACCCCAACCTCACCCCTCCCCTCCCTTCCTATATTCTTCTGCTATAGTTGGGTTCTAGCCTTCATATGAAACCTTTAAATTAGCTTCATAGTAGGGGTGAATCCATTGGATACTTTTTCTTCCATTCTTGGGATACTTTGCTAAGAAGAATATGTTCAAGCTCTATCCATGTAAACATGAAAGAGGTAAAGTCTCCATCTTTCTTTAAGGCTGCATAGTATTCCATGGTATACATGTACTACAATTTATTAATCCATTCATGGGTCGATGGGCACTTGGGCTTGTATGAAGAAATAACTTTTGTAGAGTGTGCTGTTTGAATTTTCATAATGACTCTGTGAAACAAGCATTTACTTTCCAGGTTCTACAAATGAGACAATGGAGGTCAAAGGGGGTTAGGAGCCTTGCTGATCAGTGGGAATGGAACTGGATGTCACAGTCAGAGCTAACTCCACCTCTTTGCTCCTTCCTTTATCCCATAAAACTAGGATTATGCTTAGTTTTATTTTAGATATGAAAAAGGGGCGTTGGATGGTACTGTCACAAAAAGGGCGTTAGATGGTACAGTCTCTTTTAGAAGCAGAATAGAGTGTTGAAAAGCTCAAGCCTTCTCTTATCTCTGAGTTGTTTTGGCCTTTCTTAATTTTTCTCAGGCTTCTTCTCCCAGCTGTAAAAATGGGGACAATGTCCCCAAGTTCACATGGTTGTTCATGTTAACAATGCTAGGATAGGACAAAAGTGATTATATTAATATGGGCATGTCCATAGAGCTTCCTGCTCTGCCAGCCACCA
>CAUYRH010051471.1:0-44222 GCA_963574655.1 Perodicticus potto
AAAGGATAATTTAAACAAAAATAAATTTTTTTTTTTCTGGGACACAATTATAAGAGGGAATTTCCCTAACAAATGGAATCAGTGTAAGCTGGTTTATTGAATCCTCAACAATAAAATAAAAAAAATTTCCCTCTCTTTTAAATACTTCTTCTCAGGCCTCGTGAATGCAACGTTAAAGACAATTATTAAGGCTCGGCACCTGTGGCTCAACGGGCTAAGGCGCCAGCCACGTACACCTGAGCTGGCGGGTTCGAATCCAGCCGGGGCCCCCCAAACAACAATGATGTCTGCAACCAAAAAATGGCCGGGCGTTGTGGCGGGCGCCTCTAGTCCCAGCTACTTGGGAGGCAGAGGCAAGAGACTCGCTTGAGCCCAGGAATTGGAGGTTGCTGTGAGCTGTGATGCCACGGCACTCCCCCCAGGGTGACAGCTTGAGGCTCTGTCTCAAAAAAAAAAAAAAAGAATCATTTTAGTATCCCCATATCTCAGGCCTTTAGATGTATTTCTTTGAATTCTGGAATCTCTACCTCTTTATTATGAATTAGATTTACCCTCCCCCCACTCTATGTTCCAAAGAAACAGGACCAGAGCAAAAGCCCTACAGAAAGTACCCTAAAGGGCATTGGGAGCAGAAGGATGTTAAAACCAGGGGAGAGGTACCCAGACTGGTAAAGGTGATTCAAGGGGAGCTGTGTAGACCAATAATGTCTACTAGGAAGCCACAGGAGTGGACAGTGTGGAGAGAAGGCAGAGTGAAGAGTACAGTATTTCAGATAGAGCACTCCCTAGAAGACCCCAACATGAAATGATGACTAGAGAAGGGATTGCCAACAAATGAGACAAAAGAAGAGTCACAAAAGAGATGATGCCAAGGCCAGTGTGGTGGCTCCCTCTGGTAATCCAAGCCTACTGGGAGCCCAAGGCAGGAGGATTGCTTGAGCTTAGGTGTTCCATATCAGCCTGAGCAAGAGCAAGATTCCATCTCTACTGAAAATTGAAAAAGTGGCCAAGTGTTGTGGTGAGTGCCTGTAGTCCTAGTTAGTTGGGAGGCTGAGGCAGGAGAATCACTTGAGCCCAGGAGGTTGAAGTTGCTGTGAGTTGCCATTGCTATGATGCCACAGTACTCTACCCAGGGTGACAAAGTGAGACTATGTCTCAAAAAAACGAGAGATGATGCCAGGCAGTGTTTAAGTAAGGGATTATTCCATGGAATTGGCAGGTGTTGAGTCATTAGGTAAGCTGAGCGCTCAAATGCATTCATTAGATGAAGTATTGAAAAGAGGTCAGAGATGACATTGGCAAAGGTGTATCAGTGGAACAATGGGCCTAGAGCCAGATTTACAATAAAGAGTGGGAAAAAATAAAATACAGCTGAATAAAAAAATTAGCAGTAGAAGGAAGGAAAGAAATAGGATGAAGAGAGGCAGTGCCTGTGGTTCAGTGAGTAGGGCGCCGGCCCCATATACCGAGGGTGGCTGGTTCTATTTGGTATCACATAACTCTCTTTCTCTCTCTCTCTTTTTTTTTTTTTTTTGGCTGAAAAAGCAGAATCAAATGTTTATCAGAACTGTGCTTTTGGAAGATAACTATGACTGCTATGTGGAAGTTGGGGTGGACAGAAGGACTGGAAACAAGAAGGAAAGCAACAACCTAGGGCAAGAGACTGAGTGAAAAATAACATGAGTGGACTCTATGCAAGGACCAGTGATGGGAAGATGGCGATGGAGAGAATTGAATATACTGCCCACACTGGGTTGGCACCTCACTAAACTGCTTCATTTGTCCAATTATACCTGAAAGGGCAAAATTCCTGACCTCATATTTTTTCACTACTCCCACTCCAACTTCATTCTTCCCCATGTGCCCCCAAATATCTTGTTTAGCCATGTAGAATCTGTGTTAAAAGGAACAGCACATTTCCTGACATATGTAATGCTGGGGAAGAGGGATGGAAAACAAGTAATTATGGATTATTGGAACTGATTCTTCCAGCCTGAAATGGGCTCTTGGTTTTCCTTGGTGACATTTTCATACCTTCATTACAAATGAAAGACCTTGGTAACCATGTCACACATTTCCTGTGGTCTGAAACATACCCACTTAATGAGATGATGACCTTTATTTATCTTTAAAATGTGACACCATTAGCAGTTAACCAAACATACAGAGTGAGGGTAACACAATGACTTGGGACATTGAATGTCACAATGTTTTTCTAAACAGCACTTGGGCAAAGTGATCAGAAATTTCCTCTATTGCTAGGACTTTTCATACAGCATGACAACTCTCTAGTTGGGTGTATGTAGTAGACTGCATAACTGTTTCCTAATATTCAGTGCTTCCCCCCAAAATGTATGAAATATATTTATCTGACCCTTTGAAGTTAGGTTTGGCTATGTGACTTGCTATGGCTAAAGAAATATAATGGAAGTGGCTTGTGTGTCCCTTCTGGTGGAAATGTGAGAAGCAGTGCATTTCTTTGCCTTGCTGTTTCTACCCTCTGCCTCAGCAATGGGCAGTGTAGATTGTGTCTGCTCTCTCAGGCTGGGTCCTCAGGTGAGGAAAAAGTGACAGGGAGCATAGCCCTCAGCTGGCACAGGAAATAAATGTATCCACTGAGAGCTAGGAATGTTTGTTACCACAGTATAATCACCCTATATTGATTGATGAAGGGTGTGTATTACATGTCTACTGCACACCTGTATATCTGGAGTCATTTTTATAAGAAAGAAACTTTGGGGGGCAGGAAGGTAGTGTGGGTGTAACCAGAATAAAAATTGGTAGAAAATAGTCTTTAAATTGTCACTAGAAAATGGTGAAAATACCTACTGTTCTTTTATGTTTAACTATATGTTGCTATAAAAATGATCAATTTTTTTAAGTGCTTAGGGATAGAGGAGGAGATAAAGTAATTGCAAGCACAGAAGAATAAATGTAGAAAGAAATAGAACATTCTCTAGATTTTCTCAAAGGATCAGGGAAGAGTGAAATAACAGAAATGCCCCTAATTGCAGAAACCAAAACACCTTTTGGGTGGGTATCTGGATGGCTTTGTCTGGATTTAGACTGTGGGACTGCATATTTCCAACCCTGCCAGTCCCATCTCAGAAGCCCACACTGACACTTCATATATTAGAGAGCTCTCTCAGATCTGTCCACCAGGAACAAGGTGGGAACAGTGTGATTGGCTAAAGATTGGCTAGAACTCCAGAAAAAAAAGGCTTTTTATTATGAAAAGCCTTTTTTGAAGGTGCTGAAGATTTTATCATGTTGTTATATGTTTTCTTGGTTAGTAAAGGAGGATTTCCTGATTTCCTTTGTGTTTCTTCCAAGATAAATGTGTAATGTAAATTAAAAAATCTGATGAGAAAAATGTCCAGTCAGAGGACACAATCAGTGACTGTCTTTAGTGTTACTTTGAAAAAAGAAAGTACAACTTGCTTCCTCTGACTCTGGATTTTTCCATTATTGCCTTGAGGTGCATGTATGTGATGTGACAGGGGCTCCAAGAAATTAAGTATAATATAACTGTCATTGTACCAGGCACATCTTTTAGGGGTTCAAAGGGCTTTTAAAATTGTGTTGCTCAAGAAATTTGGCATCCATGGTTCAGTGAAATAGGAGATTATAGCTTTTTCTTCCTGTAGAAAGTATCTGTTTCCATCAAATGGAATTACAACTTCCCTTTTAACACAATTCCCAGAATAGAATAAATTCTTCCTAAAGGAACCAGAATCTTGGTAAGGTGAACTTAGGTCTTCTGGATAGGTGTGCAGTCTTACATGGCCATGGCCCACATTTGCTGACAACATCAGACAGAAGCAAAGACTTACAAATATAAATTGATTTAAAAAATACTTAAAGACTGCTCTTTGAACAAGTGCATAAACAAAATGCAAGCCAGCAAATGATAAATAACTATACTGTGTAGAATGGGGAGAGAAGGAAGTGCAGAAACAAACCCAAATTTTATCTTAAGCTTAGCTAGGATACCATTTCAGACTTGCTTATTTAATTGCCCTACTAACCACTTCCACTTAGTTATCTAATAGGCATGAAAACATATAATCCAACTTCACTCTTTTTTTTTTTAATTAAATCATAGCTGTGTACATTAATGCAATTGTGGGGTACCATGTGCTGGTTTTATATACGATTTGAAATATCCATCAAACTTGTTAACATAGTCTTCACCACATTTCCTTAATTATTGTATTAAGACATTTATATTCTACGCTTAGTAGATTTAACATGTACCCTTGTAAAATGCACTATAGGTGTGGTCCCACCAATTACTCTCCCTCCACCCATTCTCCCCTTCCCGCCCCTCCCCCTCTTTTTTCCCCTTCATCTTGGGCTATAGTTGGGTTCTAGCTTTCATATGGAAGTATGGGTACTTATAAATTGGTTTCATAGTAGGGCTGAGTCACTGGATACATTTTCTTCCATTCTTGAGATACTTTGCTAAGAAAAATATGTTCCAGTTCCATCCATATAAACACAAAAGAGGTAAAGTCTCCATCTTTTTAAAGGCTGCATAATATTCCACGGTGTACATGTACCACAAATTATTAATCCATTCATGGGTCGATGGGCACTTGGGCTACTTCCATGACTTAGCACTTATGAATTGGGCTGCAATAAACATTCTAGTACAAATATCTTTGTTATAATGTGATTTTTATCTTCTGGATATATATCTAGTAGAGGAATTGCAGGATTCAATGGCAGGTCTATTTTTAGAACCCTAACTGATCTCCAAACATCTTTCCAAAGGGATTGTATTAGTTTGCATTCCCACCAGCAGTGCAGAAGTGTTCCCTTTTCTCCACATCCATGCCAACATCTCTGGTTTGGGGATTTTGTGATGTGGGGTATCTCAAAGTAGTTTAGATTTGTATTTCTCTGATGATTAAGGATCATGAGCATTTTTTCAAGTGTCTGTAGGCTATCTTCTTCAGAGAAGTTTCTTTTCAAGTCCCTTGCCCACACTGAGATGGGATCACTTGTTCTTTTCTCGCTAAAACACTTGTGTTATCTATGGATTCTGGTTATTAAACCTTTGTTAGAGACATAACCTGCAAATACCTTCTCCCATTCTGAGGGCTGTCTGCTTGCTTTATGTACTGTGTTCTTGGCTGTGCAGAGCTTTTTAGTTTGATCAGGTCCCAGTAATGTGTTTTTGGTGTTGCTTCAATTGCCCAGGGGGTCCTGCTCATAAAATATTCTCCTAGGCCGATTTCTTCAAGTGTTTTCCCTGAACTTTCTTCTAGTATTTTTATAGTTTCATGTTTTAAGTTTAAATCTTTAATCCAGTGAGAGTTAATGGTGAAAGGTGTGGATCCAGTTTCAGTCTTCTACATGTCACCAGCCAGTTCACACAGCACCAGTTGTTTTTTTTTTATTTTTATTTTTATTTTTTTTTTATTTATTGAATCATAGCTGTGTACATTAATTCACTCATGGGGTACAGTGTGCAGGCTTCACATATAATCTGAGATATTTTCATCTGCCTGATTGACATAACATTCATGAGATTTTCTCATTTACTGTGGGAAAACATTTTTGATCAGCATTTAAGGTGCATATTTGAAGGGTCAGGAGAAAACTTCTAAAAGCACCATTTGTTAAATAGGGAATCTTTTCCCCATTGAGTGTTTTTGATTAGCTTTTTAAAGATCAAATGATGTTAAGTAGCTGGGTTCATCTCTTGGTTCTCTATTCTGTTCCATACATCTACCTCTCTGTTTTTGTGCCAGTACCATGCAGTTTTGATCACTATTGATTTACAGTTTAGTCTGAGGTCTGGTAGCAAGATTCCTCCTGATTTGTTTTTATTTCTGAGTAATATCTTGGATATTTGAGATTTTTTCTGATTCCATATAAAACAAAGTATTATTTTTTTGAGGTCTTTAAAGTATGACAGTGGTGCTTTAATAGGGATTGTATTAAAATTATATATTGCTTTGGGTAGTAGGGACATTTTAACAATGTTGATTCTTCCCAGACATGAGCATGGTATGTTTTTCCATTTGTTGACATGTTCAGCTATTTCTTTTCTCAGAGTTTCATAGTTTTCTTTATAGAGGTATCTCACATCCTTTGTTAGGTAAACACCCAAATATTTCATCTTTGGCACTACTGTAAAAGGAATAGAGTCCTTGACTGTTTTTTCAGCTTGACTACTGTTGGTATATATAAAGGCTGCAAATTTGTGAGTATTGATTTTATAACCTGACACACTGCTGTATTCTTTGATCACTTCTAAGAGTTTTTTAGTTGAATCCCTGGGGTTTTCCAGATTATACAATCATATTATCTGCAAAGAGTGACAGTTTGATCTCCTCTGTTCCTATTTGGATACCCTTGATCACCTTTTCTTCCCTAATTGCAATGGCTAAGGCTTCTATTACAATGTTAAAAAGCAGTGGAGACAATGGGCAACCTTGCCTGGTTCCAGATCTAAGTGGAAATGGTTTCAATTTAACTCCATTCAATACAATATTGGCTGTGGGTTTGCTGTAGACCGCCTCTATCAGTTTAAGAAATGTCCCTTCTATACCTATTTTCTTACATGTTCTGATCATAAAATGATGCTGGATATTATCAAAAGTTTTTCTGCATCAATTGAGAGAATCATATGGTCCTTGTTTTTTATTTTGTTTATGTGATGTATTATGTTTATAGATTTACATATATTGAACCATCCTTGGGACCCTGGGATAAAACCCACTTTTTCTTGGTGTATAATTTGTTTGATGTGTTGCTGGATTCTGTTTGCCAGGATCTTATTGAATATTTTTGCATCAATATTCAATCAATCAATATTCATCAATATAGTGATATTGGTCTATAATTTTCTTTTCTTGTTGGGTCTTTTCCTGGTTTGGGGATCAGGGTGATATTTGCTTCATAGAATGTGTTGGGAAGTATCTTCTTTTTATACACTTTGGAAAAGGTTATTTAATATAGGTACTAGTAGAATTAAGATGTGAAGCCATCTGGTCCCAGACTCTTCTTTTTTTGGGAGAATTCGTATAGTTGATGCTATCCCAGTACTTGAAATAGGCCTGTTCAACATTTCTAATTCTTTCTGGGTAAGTCTAGGAAGGTGGCATGCTTCCAAGTATTGGCCAATTTCTTTCAGATTTTTGTATTTCTGAGAATAATGTTTTTGTGGTATTCATTAAGAATTTTTTGAATTTCTGAGGTGTCTGTTGTTATTTCACCTTTGTCATGTCTGAATGATGAAATTAGGGTTTTTAATTTTCTATTTCTGGTTAGGCTAGCCAAGGGTTTATCAATTTTGTTAAACTTTTCAAAAAACCAACTTTGATTCATTGATCTTTTGAATAATTCTTTTGTTTTCAATTTCATTTAGTTCAGCTCTAACTTTGGTTATTTCTTTTCTTCTGCTGATATCAGGGTTGGAATGTTCTTCATTTTCCAGTTGCTTGAGATGTCCCATTAAGTTATTGACTTCATCCCTTTCCATTCTTTTAAAGAAGGCTTGCAGCACTATAAATTTCCCTCTTAGGACTGCCTTTGCAGTATCCCAAATGTTCTGATAATTCATGTCTTCATTATCATTCTGTTCCAAAAACTTGGTAATTTCCTTTGTAATCTTATCTTTAACCCAGCTATCTTTCAGCATAAGGTTATTTAGTTTCCATGTCTTTGTATGAGTGTGCAGATTACTGTTATTGGTGAGTTCAACTTTTATTCTATGATGATCCGAGACAATACAAGGAATAATTCCTATTCTTTTAAATTTGCTGAGGTTAGCTTTGTGACCTAAGATGTGATCAATTTTGGAGAATGTTCCATGGGCTGATGAGAAGAATGTGTATTTAGTTTTGTTAGGATGAAATGTCCTGTAGATGTCTATTAAATTCAATTATTGTATGGAAAAGTTTAAGTCCAAAATTTCTTTGCTTAGTTTCTTCTTAGAGGATCTATCCAACACTGCCAAAGGGGTGTTAAAATCTCTGACTATTATAGTGCTGGAAGATATCAAATTGTTCATGTCTGTTAGGGTCTGGGTTATGAATTGAGGAGCATTTTGGTTGGGTGCATAAATGTTAATAATTGATATCTCATCATGATGAAAACAAATATGAAGTGGCCATACTTGTTTTTCCTTACTTTTGTTGGTTTAAAGCCTAATGCATCTGCAAATAAAATTGCAACCCCTGCTTTTTTCTGTTTTCCATTTGCCTGGATTACAGATGTCCATCCCTTCACACTGAGTCTATATTTATCCTTTAAGATAAGATGAGATTCTTGTATGCAGCAGATATCTGGCCTGAGTTTTTGTATCCAGTCAGCTAACCTGTGCCTCGTTAGTGGACAATTTAAGACATTCTCGTTAATTGAGAGTATTGATAAACCTGGTGATATTTTGGGTGTCAAGTTTTTTGAAAGATCAGTGGACATTTTAAATCCTTTTGTGACTGTGGAAATTGGGTTTCGATCAATAATTTCTGAGTAAGTTTACTTTGGTGATAGAGCATTGTGGTGGTCATTATGGAGGATGGGTCTGAGAATATCTTGAATATCTGGTTTAGTTAAGGCAAATTTCTTCAATGTGTGCATGTCATTGAAGTATTTGTCTTCTTCATCATAAATGAAACTCAGTTTAGCTGGATACAGGATCCTGGGCTGAAAGTTGTTTTGTTTCATTAGATTGAAGGCTGAATACCATCCTTTTCTGGCTTGAAAAATTTCAGCAGAAAGATCTGCAGTCATTCTAATATTCTTCCCCTTGTAGGTTATGATTTTTTTATGTCTGGCTGCTTGCAGGATTTTCTCTTTCATATTAACTTTGCGTTATTTGGATTGAGTTGTCCTGGAGTTTTGAAACTGTCTGCTATCTGAATTTCAGTATCTCTTGCCATGTTTGGAAAGTTTTCCTCTAAAATCTCTTGGAGGAGAGCATCTGTGCCTTTCAGATCATTCTCATCACCTTGAGGAATTCCAATAAGGTGAATGTTTGCTTTTTTGGAGTGGTCACACAACTCTCTCAGGGAATGATCCATCTTTGCTCTCCATTTCTCTTCATCTTTGAGGGTTTGGGAGCGTTCAAAAGCTTTATCTTCAATGTCTGAGATCCTTTCTTCTGCCTGCTCCATCCTATTACTGAGGGATGCTACTGTATTTCTCAGGTCTTTGAGGGATGCAACTTCTTGCCTCAATTTGTCAAAATCTTTGTTGATTTTATCTTTGAATTCACTGAATTCTTGAGACAACTTTTGAATTGCTCCCTGAACTTCTAATTCCAATTTTACTTCAAGTCTGTTAATCTTATTTGCTATCTAAATTCTGAACTCTATTTCTGACATCTCAGCCATTTGTTTATGAATGGAATCTTCTGTTGCGTCTCCTTTGTCGTGCCTTGGGAGAGTTGATCTACTCTGGTTATTTATGTTGACCAAGTTTTTCCACTGATTCCACCACCCCATGGTTATTTTTCACCATTTGTTTAGAGAGGCTGGTAAGGTGGAATTAAATTGAGGGCCCATGGAGATGTAATTAACCAGCCCTTTACCAGAGTGCTGGGACTGGTGACTGCAGCTTTCCCCCTATGGCTTTACCAAGGTCCTGATCAGTACTACAGCCTGAGACTCTGGGGACCCACTTGCTATGATGGGGCAAGGTGGGTCTGTCTTGTATTTACCTAGACTCTGACCAATCCTAGTGGATCAGTAACTTTGAGTTAAAATCTCAGCTGTGGAGGAATACAAACAATTAAGACACCCTACCCCCAACTGGCAATAACAGAGAGGAGAATCAGAGCCTCCCTCTACAACACAACCAGGGTATAACCTTGGAGAGTCCCCGGGTGATCGGCCCAGATCAAGAGTTCCAAACCAATTGTCCCAGTCAGCACAAATATAGACCAAGTGGGAGAGTTCAAAAGGTCCCCAGCAATTGGACAGCAGGGGTCCACTGGCAGCTCAAGTGTGACTCAATCTGGTGATCCATGGAGTCAAAAAGGCCCACCCAGCAAAAGAATTATTCCTGGGGGCTGGTGCCTCTTTTCACACTTTGCTTCACCATCACTCCCAGTCACTGGTTACCCCACAGAGCTGCAGACCAACTCTCTCTAATACTCAAGTACACCAGGTATTTGCACCTAAGTCAAAGAGGAGACAATGCCTCCCAACCAGTCTGTCTCACTGTGCGGCCTGTAAGCGGGAGGAGTTCAGGCCTGATTCCCTCCGGTGATCACTGGGGAGTGTTCCACCTACATCTGCACGCAGCCAGGGGTTACCATGGAGAAGTGTGGTTCTCCCCCTCAGAGACCACTCCTCTGCCTTGGCCACATTCTATCTTTGGAACACCTGCAGATCAGGTCAGGTTCCCTAGTGTTCCACAGAATTGAAGAGGTGTCTCTTCCAAGTTTGAGGGACCATGGAACAACCACCACTGTCAGGGGTGGTGCTGTCGGTCTGGGGTACTGCTGTGTGTAGGTCGCAGGAGCCAGGTGAGGAGCCAGAGGGTGGAGCTGCCCATTAGCAGTGGGTCACAGGAGCTGGGCAGGGATCCAGAGGGCAGAGCTGCTAACTGCCGGCAGTGGGATGCAGGACACAGCCCTGGAGCTGAGGAGCTGGTGGGCAGTGCCCCATGGGTATCAGAAGTGGTGTGGTGCCAGCGGATGCTGCCATGGTCCCGGTGGTCGGTGGCCAGTCCTATGCTATGCTCTTTCCAACCCAGGGCAAGTCTCTCTCCCATTGTGACTCCCCGCCTCTATTAAAGTTATAGTTTCAGCACAACTGCCCCACAGCCTGTGAGATACCCCACCCTATCAAAAATCCACCAGACAGGGTGGAACCTGTGACTCAGCGAGTAGGGCACCGGCCCCATATATTGAGGGTGGCGGGTTCAAATCTGGCCCTGGCCGAACTGCATCAAAAATTAGCCAGGTGCTGTGGTGGGCGCCTGTAGTCCCAGCTACTTGGGAGGCTGAGGCAAGAGAATCATTTAAGCCCAAGAGCTGGAGGTTGCTGTGAGCTGTGACTCCACGGAACTCTACCGAGGGCGATAGAGTAAGTCTCTGTCTCTACAAAAAAAAAAAAAAAAAAAATCCACCAGACACTCTGGACTCTGCGGGGGAGTAGTCTTCTAGACTACAAGGAGAGGGGGGAGGGGTGGACTGGGAGTTCAGGAAGGTAGGGAGAATATTAGATCAACTATTGTCCCAGGGAACAGACTGCCTGGGCTTTCAGTGGTATCTGTCTGTGGAGGGAGTCCTGGCCCTCTGTCACACTCTCCCCTTTGGTGAAACAAAAGGTCCTCTGTTCACTACTTGCCTCAAGCTGCTTTAATGGGGGGGAGGAGGGGAAGGATTCACGTCCTCTTTGGGATAGGTTTTATACCTGAAATTTGTTTCTTTGGAGTCCCAGCTTGCCTCAGCAGGGATGATGCGAACCTATCAATCCTCTCTCTTAGCTCAGCTCCCCATCTTTGGCTTCATTGAGTTGGTTCTGTCCATTAATTCTTCTTCTGGATAGGAGCTTCTGCTTAAAGCTGGCTTCAGTCGGCCATCTTGCCTCTTCCCCCACCCCAACTTCACTCTTGATCTTCCCCCTTCCTTAACCTGCTGTAATGGTTTTTATGTGTCACTTGACTAAATTAAGAGATACCGAGATGGCTGCAAATACATTATTTCTGGTTGTATGGATAAGGGTGTTTTCAGATGACAGCATTTGAATCTGTAGACTGAATAATGAGAATCCACCCTCACCGACAAGGACAGGCACCACCCAATCTGTTGAAGGCCTGAATAGAATCAAAAAGCAGAGGAAGGGTGAGTTCACTATCTTCTGGAGCTGGGATGTTGATCTTCTCCTGCTATTGGACAGCAGTGCTCCTGGCTCTAGGGCCGTAAGATCTTCCTTCACCCCAGCCGTTAGCCTCAGACTGAATTATGTTTCCAGCTTTCCCAGTTCTCCCACTTGCAGAAAACATATTGTGACTTTTCTTGCCCTCTGTAACTACATGCACCAATTGTCATAATGTCTCCTCTTACATATCTGTACCCATCTATCTAGATCCTATTGGTTGTGTTTCTCTCGGGGACCCTAATTAATACACCTGATTTTCTCATAGTCTTTCACATCCCAGCTGCTCAGGCAGAATCATGTTTGATTCTCCCTTTTCTCTTATATCCCACATTTAATATATTAGTAAATTTGATCGGCTTTATTTTGAATACATGTCAAGAATCTGATCACTTATTCCCTCTTCCATTAATCCAAATCAAATCCAAGCCTTCACTCGTCTAATTCTGCACTGAGCAAAGCCCCTACGCATCTGCCTCTTCCCCAGCTTGTCCTCTTAGAGATGCTTCTCCACAAAGCACCATATAGAAATTTTTTAAAAAAAATTTTTGTAAGGACAAAGTACACATAAGCATAAAGAGCCAAATAACTTCAAACTGCTGTTACTACAACACTAGCCCCTTCCCACCACACCAACCCCATACACTGCTCCTCAGAAGCAGCCCCTTTAAACTCTTTCTGCTGATTCTTTTGACAGTGACAATGCCTGTGATTCCAAGATGCAACAAATGCTGCCAATGGAATATGACACAGGGTTGAGATGTATCTGATACATCAATAAGAGATACTGAAGTGTTGAACAAAACTGTGTGTCTCAGAATTGATGGAGTATGTACTTTCCTTTCTTTAAACAACATGCTTCTATATAAATATATAAATACGCATACATACAAATATATATCTCTATGTATTAGTTATATGATATATAATATAAATTGTGTATTATAAATTATATATTATATTATGTATACTATGTAATTTAATAATATAGTTTTTAAGTATAACATTCATATTTAAATATTTCTATATATTTTTCTCTCTTTTTCTGTTTTTAGAGACAGAGTCTCACTCTGTCACCCTGGGTAGATTACCATGGCATCGTACCTCACAGCAACCTCAAGCTCTTCGCTTAAGAGAGCCTCTTGCCTCAGCTTCCTGAGTAGCTGGTATTACAGGTGCCTGCCACAATGCCTGGCTAGTTTTTTCTACTTTTAATAAATATTGGTCTCACTCTTGCTCAGGCTGGTCCCGACCTCCTGAGCTCAAGCAATCCACCTGCCTCGGCCTCCCAGATTGCCAAGATTACAGGCATGAGCCACTGTACCTGGCCATATATTTTTTTCTTGATTCTTGAGTTTAGACAATAAATAATAACTTCCCACTATGAAGATGAAGGTCTAAAATACTTTTCTACCATCTCCCTGATTGTCCTCTTCACCCAAGTATAATAAAATTTGATTATACTGATGTCCAATATTTTCATAGTATAACTTTCTAAATATTTTCACAGCTGAACCATATTGTATTCTTCACTTATTTTTCATTCCTTTCCTTCTCTTTCTGTTTTTCACTATAGCTACTAATTGCCCTTTAAAAATAATTATTTTAGGGTGGTGCCTGTGGCTCAAAGGAGTAGGGAGCTGGCCCCATATACCTGAGGTGGCAGGTTCAAACCTGGCCCCGGACGAAAACTGCAAAAAAATAAAATAAAATAAATGTTTTAAGTTTCTATAGACTTATTCTCAAACTCACTTCCCTGTGTATAACCCCTTTATTGTCTCCAACAGCTCCCCAACCCTAATATGCAGCTGCTGAAGGTAACTCTCCTAAAGTGTACTTGTATTTTTCTTTACTTCTTACTGGCGTATCTAAAAAGAAATTGCACACAAGTATGCAAGCACACAAGTTACCTGTATACTCATATATAGGATCTCCCAAGTTTTGACATCAGGTTTCTCAGAAAAAAAGTTATTTAGCTTTAAAATTTATATATTCCATGACTCGGCAATTATGAATTGAGCTGCAATGAACTGTGCAGCATTAAAAAAAAAAAAGGAGACTTTACCTCTTTTATGTTTACATGGATGGAGCTAGAAAATATTCTTCTTAGTAAAGTATCTCAGGAATGGAAAAAAAAATATCCAATGTACTCATTACTACTGTGAAACCAATTTATAACACTCACACTTGCATATGAAAGATGACACACAGCTATAGCCTAGGATGAAGGAGGGAAGGGGAGGGAGAGGGGAAGGGAGGGGAGTGGGTCGACAGAGGGAGGGTTAGTAGGGGGACCACACCTATGGAGTATATTGCAAGTGCAAGTTGGATCTATCAGGTGTAGAACACAAATGTCTTAACGCTGTAATTGGGTAAATGAGGTGAAGGCTATGTTGATTAGTAGGATGTAAGCACTCCAATTTGTACAAATAATCAACACATTGAATCCCATGATGGCATAAATGTATTCATGATCTATGTACAAATGACTTAATGAAAAAATTTAAAAAATTAAACAGAAAAAAGAAAACAAATTCCAAGTACAAAGCCCATTGCCAATAAAAAGAGAAACCCTCCCTCAGGTGGGAAGCTCACTGTGAGATCTGTGCAAGTGAGCAGGGAATAATAGAACTTCTCATTTTACCCCATGGGAGGGAGTTAATAAAAAAATAAAATAAAATAAAATTTACACATTGCTATCTCAAGTTGTTGGTAATGTTGAAAATGTATAAAACAAAACAATTTTATGATTAAAAAAAGAAACGTCCCTGAAAATGGATCTAGGGACTAAAGTTTACTCTCATTTCATTGACTAAAGTAGTGTAGTTCAAATTGTAATGAAGTTTATTTACTTTGTTTAGTTTGGAAATAGTTTCTGAGACATAGAGGTAAACTATATTAGATCTGCATATTCTCCAAATATTTTCATCCACCCACCCAGGACATTTCCTTAGACAATTCCCTTCGGTTTAAGAAATCAATGTTTACTTTCTTTATCCTCAAGAAAGGTATCTGCAAAAGAAAGTTTGTTTTATGTTTGCCATAATTTTATGTTTACCATGACTGAAGGATTAAAAATATGGAATGCATACTTAATAATTACTATAGAAGGTCAGACATTTTATAAATAGGTTCATGTATAGTATTTCATTTGAGTGAAACAGTTGGCATTTCTCCCCTACTTTACGGATGAAAAAACTAAGACTCAAAGAGATCCATTAACCTGCCAAAGATCACAAAGGTGATTGTAGCCAAGAATTCAGTCTAGATCTGTTTGACTGGAAAGCTCAAGCCCCAGCTCTTACCAATATACTTTATTTCATGTACTTTATATGAATGGTCTCATACCAATGGGCCACATATCAGAGGCAGTATCTGAACTCAAAGCTGACCCAGTAGGAAGCTGCTGATCTCAAAGTTGCTGCAGAGCTGTGGGATTGGCATTTCACTGTCTACCCAGAATTCTTGCTTTTTCTTCTCTCCACAAGCTCTGTTGTTTGGATCCTATGTCTTCATTCTTAAGTTGCTCCTTCATATTGATAGAGTTTCTATTCTATTACTTTTCTGAGAACATCTGCAAGTAGTGAAGCAATGCTTTTGAAACCTTTCATGACTAAAATAATTTCGTTTGACACGCCCTTGATTGGCTATCCATGAAATTTAAAGCTAGAAAGAATTTCTCTTGGTATTTAGAAAGTATTATTCCTGAACCTAGGACCTCCATTGCACGAAACCTATTTTCTCACCTTTATTAAAATGCTCTTTTCTTTGTGCTCAGAATTCTGAAACTTCACAGTAATTTTCCAACAATTGCTTCAATTATTTAACTGATAGTTTCGTCTTACCCACCTCCAATATTCTTTCTTGCTCAGACATTCATTCTTGGGATGTTGATCTTATAGACCATTGTCTATAAGATTACGTTTGTGTGTGTGTTTCTGATTTTTCTTGCTTTCTTTTTTCTTTTTCATTTTTTTAGGCAGAGTCTCACTTTTCACCCTTGGTAGAGTGCCATGGCATCATCATAGCTCACAGCAACCTCAAACTCATGGGCTCAGGTGATCCTCATGCCTCAACCACCTGAGTACTTGGGACTATAGGCACCTGCCACAATTCCTGGCTAATTTTTCTTTTTCTTTTTTTATTTATTATTTTAGATTAATTGATGGCACAATGAATTAGGTTACATTGTTTGCATTTGTTAAGTAAGGCACCTGTTATAATTGTGTCCCAATTTTTAGTAAAGATCAGGTCTCACTCTTACTCAGGCTGGTCTCCAACTCATGAGCTTGAGCAATGCCCCCACCTCAGCCTCCCAGAGTGCTGGGATTGCAGGTGTGAGTCACCCCTGCCCAGCCATTTTGAAGTTTCCTTTCCTTGTGAAGTCTTTGTTTCTTCTGAGTTATTGTTTCTGCTTGTTGGCTCTGTCTTTTAACCTTATTATGGGTTTTCCTCAAATATCTGGAGTCCTTTGCTGTGTATTCATGTTTAATGAGGGAGCACAAAAGGCTGCCTAAGAAGCCGTGTAGCAGGGCTTCATGCCAACATGATCTGGCTGAGTAATTTTGTTAATGAACACCCAACATTAATACCTTTGGATGTTTTCTCTTAGGGTGATCATGTTCTTCAGGAAAGAATTTTCTAATCTCCTTTTTGATGTCTAATCACCCAGCTGCCAGAAACCTGAGCACCAACTAAGGAAAGATGGTTGAGAGTCTCAACGTTCAGTAGGTAAATTTCACTAAATCCCCCTGTTTTTAGTATGTTCCCCTGGACCCCAAATGCCTCTCTATTATAACCTGATGTATTTTCCTTCTATGCTCTCTTCATCTCACGGCCCGTTATGTTGTCATCTGTTAATTTAATCTTTGTTTTCTCCAGTCAGAAGGTAAGATCAATCCATAAAAGCAGATTTTATCTCTTTTTGCTGATTGTTGTATCCCCAAAGTCTGTCAACAATGCCTTGCACATAATAGGTTCACAAAAAAGTGTATGTCATGAAGTAGATTAAATCATATGGAATGTCTGCTTTTCAACTATGTTTGAAATTCAAAATGACAATTTTATATAGTTCAAACTAAAAGGAAGATCTGAATAGCTAAGAATTATCACCATTTTCTTTGTGATGTGGAAATGATTATAGGAGATATTGTCTTCCCTAGTTCATTGTACATAAGCAATCTAAAAACTAGTAAGTCGGGAAATGAAGCCTGGGTAAGTTAAATGACGTTCTGACTTCCCTGAAACCACACTGAGCTAGGCAGCAGTGCAGTGGCCCTGGGGTCAGAATCTTGTACGTACTGGGCACTATTATGCCTTGGGGATACAACAGTGACATCGACAGACTCCTGGTTGTTTCTGGGAACGAGAGACACAAAAACCAACCAAGCAGGTGTGAAAGGGTATTGAATGGAATTGTTCTTATTTTCTTACAAGTTCAGCAAATGACCCCAAACTGAGTAAAACAGGTAATATTAAACCTAATAAACTGGAGAGAGCAACACGGAGACGCCAAACAGCCCGTTGGGGGTTGACGTCTAAACACCCAGCCAGACTGTCTTCAGTTCTCACCCTCACAAGCGCGTGCACCTGCACACACGGAAGATGCATGTTCCTGGGGGAGGAGCAGTGACAGGCAGGGAAGAGCAGCCCTAGGAGCAGCGCTGAAACCCCCCTGCAAACTGGTGAAGGGGTGCAAGGGGAGAACTAGAGGAAGGGCCTTGAGACTCTATGAAGGAACAGGAGACTTAGCTAAAATAGCGATATTGTCAGCCATTGTACCCTCATCTGCTTGATAATAGTTACTGTCCCTGTTTTCCTTCTACCAACAGTGATGGAGATTCTTAACTCTTCTCCCTACACAACATCACCATTTGGAATTCTAAAGGCAGGTTCTAAGATCTCTTCCAGGCCCTGCATTCCAGAGGACTGGCTGACCCGCCAAGAACAGCATCCTATTCCAAGAAACCAGGAGCCGAAGCGAAACAAGATGATTTCCAGACCCCTATAATTTTGCCCCAGTTACAGCATGTGAGCAAGCCTAATTACCTAATCCCCTTCCTGTCAAACTATCCTTAAGAGCCCTGTGTCCCCATTTCTCTAGAGTAGATTTGAGAAATCCCGCCTGTCTCCTGCCCATCACCATGTGGAATGCACCATTTCCCTGCTGTGTGCCCTACAGCTGGTGGTCTCTGCTGTCTTTGAGCCCTGCTGTCCGTGAGCCCTGCTGTCTGTGGTCTCTGCTGTCTGTGGTCTCTGCTGTCTCTGATCCCTGCTGTCTGTGAGCCCTGCTGTCTGTGGACCCTGCTGTCTGTGGTCTGTGCTCTCTGTGGGCCCTGCTGTCTGTGGTCTCTGCTGTCTGTGGTCTCTGCTGTCTGTGGGCCCTGCTGTCTGTGGTCTCTGCTGTCTGTGGGCCCTGCTGTCTCTGGTCTCTGCTGTCTGTGGTCTCTGCTGTCTGTGGTCTCTGCTGTCTGTGAGCCCTGCTGTCCATGAGCCCTGCTGTCTCTGGTCTCTGCTGTCTGTGGGCCCTGCTGTCTCTGGTCTCTGCTGTCTGTGAGCCCTGCTGTCCATGAGCCCTGCTCTCTGTGGTCTGTGCTGTCTGTGAGCCCTGCTGTCTCTGGTCTCTGCTGTCCATGAGCCCTGCTGTCTGTGGTCTGTGCTGTCTGTGGGCCCTGCTGTCCGTGGTCTGTGCTGTCTGTGGTCTCTAGCTTCATGTTGTGCAGTTGGCTGGTGAACCTGGCTGTTCAGCAACAGCGCTTCTGCTTTATTCCCACCCTGTTCATATCTGGAGATTGGACAGGATAAAGAGTTTGGATGGTCAGTGCCCAACCTGACTACTTCATCTACATGGTAATAATTCCTTTAGAGAGATCTGTTGTGGTAGAATTACAAAGTACATACAGCAAATCTGCAAACAAAGCAACAGAAGAAAGCTCACCTCTTTCCTATTCTTCTCATAGAAGAGCTGTGAGTGAGCTAAGGTGCTGTCAAAGGGGAGTGTTCCCCAACTGTGTAGAACTAAAATAAGCCAACTTCATTTCCATAATATCCTCATTTATCCTTTGATCCCTGTTATCTACCTTCATATTTAAAGGAAATGAGGAACATCCATTGAGCAGATGGCAATCTACACAAGGGCCCATGAAATCCACCTGTGTCGTGATGGCCACAGTTACAATAGAAACAGCTGTTGACCTAGAGCAGCACGTGTTAGTTTTCCATTAGCTCACAGTGTTCACAGGCCATCTGTAGCTCAGAGTTAAGTCAATGGAGTCATTTTTCCATGCTTGGCTCATTTCCATGGGTCATTATTTAGAAAAGCTGATAAAGCATGATTACTCTGAAGGAAAAAAAAAAAAACTCAGAGGGTCTGGCAAAGTTTCCAGGAAGGTCATCATTAACGAGGCTAGTCAATAAAACCCCCGCACTCTGTAGCTGCTGTTCTAATTCTGTGGCAACCCCTGGGAGAGGGGAACTCTGCTTGGATTACTGTCAAATATCCACATGGTGTGGGACAGAGGCTTAGCGTATTTACATTTATTTCATTTTCTATTTCCACACTTCCTGCCCACTCCTTCTTTCTTTCCTCTTTTGTCCTTCCAGAAACATTTATTGCCAGTGACATAAGGATGAGGTATTTTCTAAGGGACTGGGCTTTCCAGGTGTGAGATCACACTTTCCTTTTATCTCTATTACGGGCTCTATGTGTATTCTCTCATTGAACCATAAATTACAAGAAGGAAGGAACCATCCTGGGTATTGGGTTTTCATTGCCTATGGTGGGATCCAACACGTAGTAGGTGCTCAGTAAATACCCACTGATGTTAGTCTATACTTGTCTGTAAAAACACTCCAGATGTACAGTCTGAAAATGGGATTTAAAAAAACCCAAAGACAACAGAAGAAAGGAGAAAGACACTCAAACACAGCATGGTAATCAGGCTGCCTTTGTTATTGCTGATATAAACACCTCTACCTCACTTTCTAATTTTTTTCTTCCAATAATTTGCCCTTGATTAAATTTATTTTTTAAAACTATATTACCAATACTGTGAAGATATGCTTTGCATTCATTTTCTTCTGTAAATTCTATTTAGTAGAAATCACCTCTATTTTGGAGATGAGAAAAATTGAGGCTCTGAAAGTTTAAATGATTTTCCCACAGGTAGTAAACGGAATGGCCTGGATTGGAGCCCAGGTTGATTTGGATTCCATAACATACTGTTTATGGAACATCAGATGGCTTCCTTGGTGCTCCCCAGATATATCTCGTTATCTTGAATTCCATGTTTGGATAGAAGTTTCTGAGAGCTTAGTTCTTCAATCCTTTATCCGTGAATTTGATGACATATATGTCATACTCATGACCTTCACAATTTGACCAGATCTTGGCCAGAATTGGCTCTTCCATTCAAGGGGTATGGTGGTAGCTGTCCTCAGGAGCCATAGTAACCTGCAGGAGGGGGACTTTGGTAATTTGAACCCACTGGCACAAAGAAAGAGCTGGTCACTCGTGGAAAGGCCAGGCCCATCAGGGAGAGCTACTTTGGGTTCAAATGTGGGCTTTGCAAGGCATTTCCACAGGGAATAAAAAGAGCCACTCCCTTTGAAGACAGTCTTGTGAATAACTTCACTACTAAGGATGGAATTGTATTAAGAGCACTCCATAAGGAGTTTTGCTAGCTAAAGGGCCAATTATGACCCATACGGAACATATGATTTCATATTGGCAGAATCTGGGTTGTTGGAGCAATGAGAAGTCTTGTCCTTTTTTAATCACTGGAGGAAAGATATAAAAGATTAGTTTTCCAGCTGTGTGAATGGCGGGGGCAGAGAAACCTAAGAAATCTCATCTACTAGGATCCCAGAATACTTTGACCTTCCACGCTATCTTCTTGAACTGGCTGTTTCTGCTGAAAGAGATGATATTTTGCTTATTCTGAGAGTGGTGAGAGTGGGCAGTAGGATTTTCTCTTCCACTTAGACTTTAGAGTTAGTATAAAACATATGTAAAAACATTAATATTAGGTACCTTATATAGAAAACCTGTTACCCTCCAATCAAAGTAGAATAACTGCCAGCTATCGTGTAACCTTGGTGGTGAAAAGATACATTTCCATTACACCAAAGCTGTGTTTGCCTGAGCTGTATTTTTTTCTGATCCAAATACACTTATACAGCTTTTTTTTTTTTTAATTCAGAAAGGGCTTTCCCTTTCTTCATCTGATCCTTGCTAACATGACAAGTGAGAAAACAGCAGTAAAGATTTAGGGATATGTAATGCAGATCCATTTCCAGAAAACAAGCAAATCTTTTGGAAAAGGACATCTTTCCAAAAAGAACCTTTATAGATCTATGAATATTTGCTGTGTTCTGGAACTTTTGACATAGAGGAGTTATAATCAAAAGCATCCTAGATTGAAATGATTTCTAATTCCACTCTCTAGGCCCAAGGTGAGAAAGGCAGGGATGGTAAACACAGAGAGCACTGCCCAGGGCCCATCCTGTCTACGGCAGTCCGAGTAACCCATTCGTCAGTGGGTACAGTAGGCATTGTGGCTGCTCAATACCTTTTGAAAACACTCTCTATGTCTTGATAATTTAGGTGTTGCTGTGGGGATACTTTGGAAATGTGGTTAACATCTGCAATCATCTGACTTTAAGTAAAGGAGATCACCCTGGATAATGTGGGGTGGCCCTATCCAAGCAGTTGAAGGCCTTGTGAGCAAAAACTGAGGCTTCCTATAGAAGAAGAAATTATGCCTCTGTGCTCTGTCATACAATTCTTGCCTACATGTGTATTTCTAAACTGCTGGCCTGTCCTGTAAATTTTGGACTTGCCTGGCCCCATAATTTTATGACCCAATTACTTAAAATAAATCTCTCTTTGCATATATATGTGTATATATATACACACACATGTACAGTAGAATGTCCATGGTTGATCACCTCCCTAAGTTGACCTGATTTTCAAAGACTGGACATGCACCACGTGTGTATATCAGTATGGTAGGCCTCGTTCCTTATGTTGGCCACCTCCATATGTTCACCAGCTTGTTACAGTTCTTTGGGTGGCCAACTTACAGAGGTTCTACAGTGAATGTGTATGTATGTATATATACTTACATATATGTGTGTGCGTATATATATATGAAATCTATTAATTCTCTTTCCTGTAGAATCCTGACTAATACAATCCACACGAGACTGTAACATTTTAATATCACATATTAGCATGTTAATATCATGATGTCTTTGTTCACATCTTTTTCTGTGTACACTCATGCACCAAGAATCATTTGTTGGTAAACAATGGACCACACATATGATGGTAATCCTAGAAGGTTACAATGGGGCTGGAGAATGTCTATTGCCCAATGCTATTGTAGCTATCCTGATGTCATAGCACAACGCGCGACTTGCAGGGAGACCTAATGGACTGTGTGATGACTACAGTTAACAAATATTGTATTTACACTTTACATTTGCTAAGTGGTCAGATCTTAAATGTTCTTATCACACTAAAAAAAAGAAAAGGGAAAATATGAAAATGGTACCTCTTGGAGGTGATGGCTATGTCATTTAGCTTGACCTTGGTGGGTCATTTCACAATATACATGTATATCTAAACAGCAAGATATAGAAATTAAGCATAAATTTTGGATTTATCAATTATACATTAATAAAACTGAAACAAATGTTTGTCAGTCTTATAAGCAAAAAAACAAAGAAACAAATAAACACCCCGATTTTTAGTGAATATTTCTGAAACACAGCACTAAAGATATCCTTTAAATTTTCTAAAATTAGAATTACTGTATAAATAAAATTCTTACTTAAAAACAACCTTTTTTTTTTTTTGTAGGCAAGAGGTCTACTATGTTGTCCAGGCTGGCCTCAAGTGACACACCCACCTCAACCTCCCTAAGTGATGGGAATAAAGGAGTGAGCCACTGCACCTTGCAAAAATTTGTATTTTTAAAACTTTGGGTACATATTGCCAAGTTGCTCTACAGGAAAAGTATATCAGTAGAGTGCCCTTTCTCTACACTTTAACCAACTCTAGTTTTTGGCTTTTAAATTATTTTCTAATTTAGAGCTTAAAAAGTAAAATATTTAAAAATTCTTACATTTGTATATATGAATTTTTGCCTAATTAGGATCATAATGTATTATATATGTGTGTTATCTTCTGAGTTTTTAATATTTTATTATCAATTGTTTTACATTTTAAAATTGTCTACTTCATTTTTAGTAACTTAATAGAATTCAGCTTCATAGATATGCTATACTTTATTTATACAACCTCAGAAGAGTTAAACTCTCATTTTTGCCAAAACTTTTTATTTCTTTAGGATATTTTCTCAGAGTGGGATTCCAGGGTCAAAAATGAGGAACTTTTATGAACTCCTAATACCAGTCAATGATCTCATTATTAGTGAATAAGTCTGGCTCACTATACCCTCATCAATATTGAATGTTGACTTAAAAAATAAATAAAAACTCTTTACAAATATAATATGTGAAACTAAAACAAATACTGTACTAAAAATAGTAAACAGGGCTGGGCCCAGTGGCTGACGTCTGTAATCCTAGAACTCTGGGAGGCCAAGGCAGGTGGATTGCCTGAGCTCAGGAGTTGGAGACCAGCCTGAGCAATTGTGAGAACTCCGTCTCTAAAACAAATATCCAGGCATTGTGGTGGGCACCTGTAGTCCCAGGAACTTGGGAGGCTGAGGCAAGCAAGAGGATCACCTGAGTCCAGGAGTTTGAGGTTGCTGTGAGCTATGATGCCACATTACTCTACCCTGGGCAATACAGTGAGACTCTGTCTCAAAAAAAAAAAAAGAAAAAAGTAATGAAGGTTAATTTTTCCCTTTGCCCGGGTTCATTAGCTATTTATACTTTTTTAAATAAATGAGAACAACACATTTGGAACAAGCCTTTAATGTATCCATTCACATTGGAGAAGACATTTCCCAAGTTACTATATTTGCATGAATTTACATTGTAGCATAGGAGAAATACCTAGAGCAATAAAAATGAAAAAGTTGAAATATATAAATTTAAAATATTAAATTTTGATACATTATAAGTATGCACTTAAAATCTTTCACAATCACCTGTAATTTTGATGTTGGAGGTAATTTTGCAATTCCCAGTCACTCACATTGGAGTGCCTTAGTGAGCATGGGGCTGCCACAGCTCAGGGAGGCAGATCGGTAACAAAGTTGGGTCATCAGAAGGAAACAGGAAGAGAAGTCTTTAGGCTCAGAAGATCTTCTGCCATAGACGCCACCCTAGATGGCAGCTCCTACTGGAAAGAATTAGGAGTCCATAGCAAAATCATGATGCGGTAGAGTTTGCCGTGTTTATATTTATATTGAAGCTATTTTTCTTTTTCTTTTTTTATGGCTACTCCATTTTACAGTCCCATTGGAACTACATGAGTGTTCTAATTTTTCTGCATTCTTACCCATACTTATCTCTTTTCCTGAATATAACTATCCTGGTGTGTGTAAAGTGATAGCTCATTATGGCTTTGATTTGCATTTTCTTAGTGAATAAGGATGTTAGGACCTTTTCATGTGCTCGTTGGATATTTATATTTTGTTCCTGTAGCCTGATTATTACTAATAACTGAAATGTGCTTTGATAGAGTATTTTTTCTAGGTTCATCTGCTTATAAATATTACAAAGACATAATTTACATGATGTCCACAATTGTTCAATTTTTAATATGTCACAGTATGCGGGTGGTGCCTGTGGCTCAGTGGGTAGGGTGCCAGCCCCATATACTGAGGGTGGCGAGTTCGAACTCGGCCCCTGCCAAACTGTAACAAAAAATAGCCAGGCATTGTGGCGGGCCCCTGTAGTTCCAGCTAATCGGGAGGCTGAGGCAGGAGAATTGCCTAAACCCAGGAGTTGGAGGTTGCTGTGAGTTGTGACGCCACAGCACTCTACCAAGGGCGACAAAGTGAGACTCAGTCTCTAAAAAAAAATTCACAGCATGAGCTGATTCTCTAATTGGCATGCCCTACCTGTATCTAAATGAAATGACCTTTTTCAGTCATTTTGTATACTTACGTTACTAATTTGCTATCCAAATTCATAACTTATGTTGGCTTAGTTTTAAAGTTTGGGTATAACATATGTATTAGCTACACAAAATCTTTCCATGACTTTTATTTTTACTTTCTTTGTAAAATAAATTTAAAAGAGAAATCCTTAAATCTTAAAAATATGGGAAAATATTTAAAACAGAAGATTTGTTTTTGTTCAATGCTTCTAAAAACATAGAATTTTTTTATGTTTTCACAGTTTCTGATTCTTAATTTAGTTCAAGTATCCTACTATTTTAAGGAATTCACTTTTTTTCTTGTGGTTTCCTAATTTTACTAATGGAAGATTGTTTGTATTGGTGTCTAAATATTTTAAAAATCTCTATTAATCATTTATTATTTCAGCATATTAAGCTGGTTGAAGCTATCAAAAAGTAAATATTCTTCCCTTTCTCCTACACAACGTATTTGCCTTTACGTGTTTGATTCTATGGCATGAATTCACTTATCAACCAGCCCTGATGACATTTTTGCTAAAGATCAAAGGTGTAGCCGCATTAAGGGGCAGTGTCTGAATCTGGGTTGCCCGGTGCACAGTGGCAGTTACCAACTTAGCATCAGCATTGGACGGATCAGATGTGCAGCAGACTGTCCTGGATGGTGTTTAGACAGGAGCATTTCTGTTTCAATGTACCCTTCTTTGGTTTTAATCCTATTACATGGGCTCATCTAAAGAGAATGATATCCTTTAATACTGAAAGTTCTCTACCGCGGTAGTTCTCAGAGGGGAGCACACACACTGCACATCTGAGAGACCTGATATCATTTGAGAGTGTCTGTGAAGACAAAATTATTTCAGACTACTCCTGATTATTCGACTGGATGTGTTTTGCATTTTTCACTTTGTTGACATTTATACTGATGGTTAAAAAGCTATGGTGATGCTTTAGCAAGAGTCAAGGCAGTACCAAACTGCACTGACAGTCATCATGTACTTCACTGCATCGTCAAAATTGTTTTTTAATGCAAAAAAAGATAAGAAAAAGAAAAAATAAAATGCCAGACACAGTTAAGAATATCCTTGGTGAAGAAAAACAAAAAGAAAAATGTTAAACATGGGCCCATGATTATGTGCCTTTTAAACTGGGTGATGAAATGAGAAGTTTATATGAAGCCTTTGTTGCATTCTAAATTATCATTTTTGTCTTAAAGAAAAGCTTTTGTGCAATTGTTTGAGTCACAAACAGAACTAGATGCTTTTTCCATGACATATGATTTTTACTTGGGGAGGAGGAAACACTTACAGACAAACTATGGTTATTCTGACCTTGGTATTTGGCAGAAATTTTCCTAAAAATGAATAAAAGGAGCCTGTCACTTCAGGGAAAACAACTAATGATAATTGTTGCCAATGATAAAATTTGAACTTTCAAGTGAAATTAAAGTTTTGGAAAATTACATCTACTACCATGAGTTTGGTAGGCTCTTAATACCTACAGACTTTTCTTAGGAAACTGGCGATAAGACCAACTATGATGAAACACACTAACATTTGGAACATCTGTGTGACCTGGTGAATCAATATTGTCCAAATAACAATGCATGGTGTTACAAAATTATATGTGGACAAAATCTCTACTCAAAGTTCAAGATAGACCAGTGGGTTTTAATTTAAGAGAGTGTAAAAGGTTTATTGATACAGTTCCAGAGGCTGCATGTGTCTTTGAGGAAGTGGCTCATTGGCCTTTGTGCAGCATCAGAGAAGAAGACCCCAGCCATCATCCTTCCTCTTTTAGCTCTACCTGTGTAAGAGCAGATTTTCTTCTCCCACTTCACCCAAAACCTCATATTGCAGCAGGTGGAATGTGGAAGTAGACAGTAGAATCCAGTATTCTTTTATTGAGCCAGACATTAAAGTGATTTGCAAAAATACAAAACAATTCCACGCTTCTCTCTAACATTTTGTTTTGGAAATATAATTTTTTTTCATAAAAACATGTATGTATGCCATATGCAACAATTCTGAAATGAATTAGTAAGTAGATACTTAATTTTTTCTATTTTAATTTTAAATACAGAAAGTTTCATTAGATGGAACCGACTTTAACCAAAACTCTTTAGAATCCTTATAATGTTGAGAATAAAAGGGGACCTAAGTCTAAAAACTTTTGAGAACTGCTACCCTAGTAAATTATTCATGGAATTTTGTGTGTGAATCTCTTCAGGCCACACCAAGCGTATTCAAGTGTTCAGCAATAGGTTAGAATCACTTCCTGATTTAAATGGAAAATAGGATGTTATGACCAATAACATCCCCCCAATTAGTACGAGAAGCCAAAAGGAGAAGCAAAGCTTTCAAAACCCCTTGACTGCCTTGGTCACATGCACCAACGGGGCTGGGCTGGTGACAGAGGCGTGCGGAGACGTGCTGCTCTTCAGCTCCTAGGTGCTGTTTGCTCTGCCGTGACGCACACACGCCCTTGTGATCTCAGATGCTAGTTTTGTGTCTGGCTTCCTTGTCTTTACTGCATATAACATATGGCTTATTTCTTTGACTACCTTTTATTGTGTAAAATTAATACAAGAAATAATCAGCAGATTACAATTTGGTTTTAAGTGCATTTCCTTATCAATAGACATGAACTATATGGCATTCTGTTACCCTGTGCTTCACCAGGTGATGTACAACATAGAGTTAAACGAAGCTGTGCACCCTGGAGGTCTTTTATTATTACTTGACACAGAACATAAAAACAGAAGAGGGGAAAAGGAATATGAGGTCTTCATAGACAACTAAGCAGATGGAAGAAAATAACCAGAGAAAGAAAGATTATTTCTCCGCTGGTTTTCTGATGTAACTATTTTTCTTTCTAAGCTTTAAATATCTCTGGATTTCCTTTTCCTTGGAACTCTGGGTTCTCACCTAAAGTTTGATAAAATATAACTCTGTTCATCTGTGCTCATGCATCTTAACCACTTATTTGCTGTGTGATGTTGATTAGTCGGCTTCTGCTGTCTGTGCTACTACTGCAGTCCCCTTTCTGCACAGAGGGGCTAATAGGCCCTGGTCTGCACCACTGTGTGAGGCTGAAGGGGGACGGTTCCCTCTCTGCACAGTGGGGATAATAGGCCGCAGGTTACAGCACTGAGTGAGGCTGAAGTGGGACAGTCCCCTCTCTGCACAGTGGGGATAATAGGTCACAGTCTACACCCCTAAGTGAAGCTGAAGTAGGACAGTTCCCTCTCTGCACGGTGGAGATAATAGGACTCAGTCTACACCACTGAGTGAGGCTGAAGTGGGGCAGTTCCCTCTCTGCACAGTGGGGATAATAGGACTCAGTCTATACCACTGAGTGAGGCTGAAGTGGGACGGTCCCCTCTCTGCATGGTGGGGATAATAGGACTCAGTCTACACCCCTGAGTGAAGGTGAAGTGGGACCGTTCCCATTCTGGTTTAGCACCCTGTTGTCCCCCCTCTCAGTACATGGAGATCAGCTATTACTCTTCTTCACTGTTACTCTGTGGCACCTTAATCTCATTTGCATATTAAATGGGTGGGAAACTCAAAGCAATTTACAGATTTAATGCAATCCCTATTAAAGCACCATTGTCATACTTTAAAGATCTTGAGAAAAAAGTACTTCATTTTATGTGGAGTCGGAAAAAACCTCAAATAGGAAATACATTACTCAAAAATAAGAACAAATCAGGAGGTATCACATTACCAGACTTTAGGCTATACTATAAATCTATAGTGATCAAAACAGCATGGTACTGGCACAAAAACAAAGAGGTAGATTTATGGAACAGAAGAGAGAAAAAAGAGATGAACCCTGCTGCTTATCACTATTTGATCTTCAACAAGCTTATCAAAAATATTCAGTGGGGGAAAGACTCCCTATTTTATTTGGGTGAACTGGATGGTGACCTGTAGAAGACTGAAACTGAACTCCCACCTTTCACCATTAACAAAAATTGATTCTCACTGGATAAAAATTTAAACTTAAGACATGAAACTATAAAAATTCTTGGAGAAATTGCAGGGAAAACACTTGAAGAAATTGGCCTGGGAGAATATTTTATGAGGTGGACTCCTCCCCTCCCCGGGCAATTGAAGCAACACCAAAAACACATTACTGGGATCTGATCAAACTAAAAACCTTTTGCACAGCCAAGAGCACAGTAAGCAAAGCAGACAACCTTTAGAATGGGAGAAGATTTTTACAGGTTATGCTTCTGTCAAATGTCTGATAACTAGAATCTACAGAGAACTCAAACTAATCAATAAGAAAAGAATAAGTAACACTATTTCAATGTGGCCAAGTGACTTGAACAGAAACTTCTCTGATAAAGACAGGTGCATGGCCTACACACACATGAAAAAATGCTCATCATCCTTAATCATCAGAGAAATGCAAATCAAAACCACTTTGAGATACGATCTAACTCCAGTAAGATTAGCCCACATTGCAAAATCCCAAAACTACAGATGTTGGTGTGGATGTGGAGAAAAGGGAACGTTTCTACACTGCTGGTGGGAATACAGGCTAATATGATCTTTTTGGAAAGAAGTTTGGAGAACACTCAAGGAACTAAAAATAGACCGACCGTTTGATACTGCAATTCCTCTACTAGGTATATACCTAGATGATCAAAAAATATTTTACAACAAAGACATTTGTACCAGAATGTTTATTGCAGCCTAATTCATGACAGCCAAGACATAGAAACAGCCCAAGGGCCTATCAACCCATGAATGGATTAACAAATGGTGGTATATGTGCACCATGGAATACTATGCAGCCATAAAAAAGGATACTTCACACCTTTTATGTTTACCTGGATGGAGCTGAAACATATTCGTCTTCTTCTTTTTTTTTTTTTCCAGTGACCTGTGAACTCTTTATTGGTATAAGGGCACACTGCTCTACTGCCTCAGTGTCTCAGAACTTTAGTGTTGTTGGTCTCAGACACCACTTTGTTGTACACTATCCTGCGGGTGGTGGTCTTTTGGATGGTTTGCATGGAGTTGCTGCTGTCCAGGATATCACCAAGGTTGAATTCCTCCCCGTCTTCCAGCAGGCAGCGGTAGGCGGTGATCGCAGCCTCTAGCTCAACCTTGATGTTCAGCAGTACCTTATACTCCTGGGCCAGGAGCTGCCCCTCTGCCCGGGTCTGTGCCAGCTCTGACTCCAAGTGCAGCAGGACCCCATTGAGTTGCTCCGTCTGCATGGCATAGTGGGCCTCCACCTCCCTCAGGCTGTCCTCCAACCTGGACTTCTGATTTCTCATGGAGTCCAGTTCGATCTCCAAGGACTGGACTGTACGTCAGCTCTGTGAGCGTTGTCTTAGCAGCTCCAACCTCAGCAAACTGTGAGGCGACCACTGAGGTGCTCTCCTCAATCTGCAGGGTGGGTATGGTCTGTCAGGCCCCTCTCCTCACCACCTGCCTCCCTCCTGCATCCTGGCAGCCATCTCTTTCCCTCACTCACCTGCTGGGACCAGTACTTGTTCAGCTCTTTTTGGTTATTCTGATCCAGCTGGTCATACTGGGCCCACGTGTCTGCCATGATCTTGCTCAGGTCTTGGGATCTGGGAGCATATACCTCCCCAGTCAACCCCAGAGCTGGCAATCTGAGTTGGTAGGACTTTGGCTTCCTCCTCGTGGTTCTTCTTCATGAAAAGCAACTCCTCTTTGAGAGTCTCCATCTCGACTCCAGCTGCAGTCGAGTGACACTGGTGTCATCAATGACTTTGCAGAGCCCATGGATGTCACTCTCCACAGATTGGAGCATGGCCAGTTCTGTCTCATACTTGACTCTAAAGTTATGAGCAGCAAGACGGGTATTGTCAATCTGGAGAACGATCCGGGCTTTGTCCACAGAATTTACAAAGATCTGAGCCCTCAGGTCCTCGATGGTCTTGAAGTAATGAACCCAGTCTCTGACCTGGGGCCCCTTCTTCTCCAGGTGTTCCCGGATTTTGCTCTCCAGCCTCCGATTCTCAGTCTCCAGGTTCCTCACTGTCCAAGTAGGAGACCAGGCAGTCGTTCAGCTCTTGCATAGTCTCCTTCTCGGTCTGGATGCCCCCTATTCCTACCAGACCCCCGGCCATCCCTGGCCAGGCCCCCGGACACCCAGTCGCCCTGGAAGCTGGTGGAGCGGGACACGGAGATCCGGGAGCCTGAGCCCCCGGTGCCTGCATAGACGCTGGCTGCGCTGCTGGCGGGCTGGACACTGTATCTGGGCGCCTGGACTGAGCCCAGGGACCAGTGATTGCTGGAGAAGATGGTGGAACAAGTAGTGAAGGACATGATGTCTGAAGAGGAGAGGACAAGACTCAAACGAACTGGGGCCATTTTTGTTTTTTAGAGACAGGTATGGCTACACTGCCCAGGCTGAAGCTCAGTGGCTATTCACAGGCGCAGTCCCACTCCTGGTCAACATGAGAGTTTTGACCTGTTCCATTTCCAGCCTGGGGCAGTTCACCCCTCCCCAGGCAACCTGGTGGTCCCCCACTCCTGAGAGGTCACCAAAGTGATGCAGCCAGTTGACGTGGTGCATAATAGCCCACAGTTCCTGGCCTCAGGTCACCTTCCTGCCTCAGTTCCCAAGTAGCTGGGACTATAGTTATGTGCTACTCCACCTGGCCTAATGAAGTTTTAGTGTGCCCCAAATTAATGCATTAGGCCAAGTGTCCAAGTTAAGATTTAATGCTTTTCAAATTTTACCCCTGAACATCTACCCTATTGTGCTATCACTTGCCTATAACAAAGCCCACAAGCAGCCTGACAGGGCAGCATTTGTCCTCTACTCCACAAAATACTCCCTCACACTGATTTTCAGGAAGATGCTTTATGTGGTTCACAGCTTTACCCTTTCCTGACACATGGCAGAGGTATACGAAGAGCCCTCCACTACCTAAAGTGAGAAGCAGGGTGTGTTTAATTTCTGTTTAGATAAAATCGGTTTAGAAGGCATATCACCCCATTCATGCAGGGGCCAAGTGGCTGCTCTTTGTATGTGAGAAAAGCTCAATTAATGTTTATTAAATTGAATTCCATTGAAACTTTTTTTTTTTTTTTTGAGACAGAGTCTCGCAATGTTGCCTTTGGTAGAGTGCCGTGGTGTCACAGCCCACAGCAACCTCAAACTCTTGGGCTTAAGTGATTCTCTTGCCTCAGCCTCCCAAGTAGCTGTAACTATAGGTGCCCGCCACAATGCCCAGCTATTTTTTGGTTGCAGTTGTCATTGTTGTTTAGCTGGTCTGGACTGGATTCGAACCCGCCAGCCTTGGTATATGTGGCTGGCGCCATAACCACTGTGCTATGGGTCCCAAGCCCCACTGAAACTTTTTGTAACAGAGAATCCCTATATAAATATAATGTATTAAACATAAACATTGACCAGGCAGTCCTACGGTACATAATTCTTTCAAACCCAAGACTCAGGAAAAAGAGCAACCTGTGCTTTTACTGTCTTCTCTCTCAGCCAGGCTTTAATTTCTTCTATTCATTCTAACCTTGCCAGGTGAACCATTCCCTTGCTCGATATTTGAGTAATTGTGCTTCATTTTCAATTCTTAACATTACACACTTCTGAAAGAGCAAAGGAGCGAGGGGCTGTCCTTTTCTGAATTTTGCTTCTTGCTCCAAACATAGCTTGAAAGCCCTTTTTGCTTGGCTTTGACATTTGGGGTAAGTCTGGATCCATTCTTGGATTTGCCTTCCTGACACAGAATCAGGCAACATTCTCTTTCTTGTCCAAGTTAAATGCACATCCAGGCAGGCCTCAGGTTCTCTGCCTTTACCATGTCCTCAGTGCTTCACAGATGGACCCCAGATAACCTCCACCTGCAGGCCCCAGCCTGCCTGAGCCTGTGAATCAGTTCTCTAAAGCCAGAAGATTATCAGCAGCCTCAGCCCGACAGTCTGAAATTAGGCTTGCTGCCTATATTGTGCTTGCAGTAAATTTAGCCTTGGAGCTTGTAAGGCTTTGGAGTAACTGCATCTCTAGTCTTTGTTGGCCTCAGCCACGCAACTGGAAAGCAGCCAAGTACAATGGAGAGAGCTGTGCCTAAAGAGCCAGGCAGACCTGGGAAGTTAAAGTTAGTCTCTCCATTCTGCCCCTTAACTGTGTGGCTTTGGTTCACTGTACCTCTCTGAACTATTTGCTTCATCTGTCAAGAGGAGATTGTCTCTAATTCCCATCACCTACAGAATTTGTACATTTAGTCTTTTTACTGTGCTGTTTTCAAATTCAATACAAGTAGAGGCTCTTAATCTTATATCTCAAGTTATCTTTGATAGGATGACAGAAACTACTTTATACAAGATCAAACTGCCTTCTTTTGTTATTTCTGTTCAAAATTTTTTATTTTTTCGTGTCCTTAAACCATACCTCTAAGCCACAAAGCTATGGGAGGGCAGGAGTGCCCAAGATTAGTAATAATAGTTGCTAATATTCTGTGAGGATTAATTATGTGCAGGTACTGCACTAGGCCCTTGACCCGGATTATTGATTGCACTTAATATTTGCCACAATCTTATGAAGTAGGTACTTCATAAGGAGGTACCATCAGGTAAGTATTATCGCCATTGCATAGATGAAGAAACTGAAGTATGATATTAGGCAACTTGCTGAGGGCCACACAGCAAGTAAATGCAGAGAGATACAATAGAGATTGGCAGAGAAAGTTTTTAATTAAACCAATTAAAACAATAGCAATGGGTTATTCTCTTTCTCATTCCAGTAGTGATCATGTCTAATTCAGGTCAGATAACAAAAAGTCGATTCATTGTCTGGTGTGACATTTGTTGTGGGGCCTAATGCAGCCCCATGCGAACTCTCCCCTCTCTCCTCCTCCTCTTTTTCTAAGACAAAGGACACAAAGGACCTAATTAGCTCCACGCCCTCACCCCCACAGAAATTCTCACCAAAGCCTTCCAGGAGAGCTGAAGAATTTGCCCACCCCCTATGGCTCCATATAAAAGGGGTCTCTAACTGCCCCTGGGTGCAGACACCATCTTTGCCCTGCTTAGGCGGGGCCTGAACATCTGCACTCTGGCTGCCATTTACACCTTTCAACTTTCATTTACTTGTTGAATATCTTCTTGGAGCAACATCCTATATTTGGAAATCTGCACTATGGAGGATTATAAAATAAGAAAGAAAATAGTTCCTGCCCTCAAGAACATCAGAAGGTAGTAGGGAAGCAGGTGAGAAATAATAAATTCCAATGCAAGTAAAATACATTAAGTGCTTTAATAGTGAGACAAGCTTAAGTGCCGCTGGGCCCGGAAAAGGGAAGAGTATATTTTAATAATATCCAGGAGGCAATTAAAAAGTTCATAAATGAATTGCATCTTTTTGGACAGTAGGATTTGTGGAGGCAGAGAAGTGAGAGAAAGATATTCTAGGCAAGGGAACCACATAGAGAAATACTCATTATTGAGTCACTATTGAGTCACTAACCTCAGTGCAGGCCTTGTTCCTGGAATAGCAAGGAATTTGGAGTTTCTAAGCCTTAGGGTATCTGTGAGGAAGTCCTAATTTGGTAGATGATAGTAAAAAGGCAAAAAACCCATAAGATCTGGGAAATGAAGGGTCCTTAAAGGACATCTACCCATCCAATGCCTAAATCTCTTCTAAAACTTCCCTTTCAAGTGGTCATCAAAGCTAGGCTCAGAGACTCCTAGCATCAAATACATTATTTTCTCCTACGGAAGTTGATCCCATTACTTTTTGAAATTACATTACTCATTTATTTGTTTATTTTCTTATTGTATGCCAGACCAGAACTCAAGTTTGACGAAGATAGGTACTGTCTTGCATATCAGGTATCCCCAGTGCCTACACAGGGATACAATCCACACAGCAGGCATAGAACAATACATATTGGTTGAAATGAATGCATTCTATCTTAGGACAACTCTGCCACTAAGTTTGTAAGCGATTTCCACAATATAGTACCTTACATACATGATGTCAACTGTAACAGCCCTCTTGTATCTTTTCCAAGTTCGATGTCTCCAGTTAATCAAGAATTCCACATGAGAAATAACTGTGGGGTCCTTTGCTATCTTGATCACTCTCTCGAATAAACTACATTTTGTCTTTATTTCTTTTAATGTAATGTTGCAAGAACAGAAGGCAGAAAAAGGGTGTCCAACTTTGTGACACTCTCAAACCAGAGAGGTCCTGTCACCTTTCTTCTTCTTTCTTTCTTTCTTTCTTTTTTTTTTTTGACACAGAGTCTCACATTGTTGGCCTCGGTAGAGTGCTGTGATATCGCAGCTCATAGCAACCTCAAACTCTTGGGCTTATGTGATTCTCTTGCTTCAGCTTCCCAAGTAGCTGGGACTACAGGTGCCCACCACAATGCCTGGATATTTTTTTTGTTGTCGCAGTTTGTCATTGTTTAGTCTGGGTTTGAACTCGCCACCCTCAGTGCATGTGCCTGGCGCCGTAAGCACTGTGCTATAGGTGCCAAGCCCTATCATCTTTCTTATAGATTGTACAGCATGATACTAACTTTGTTGAGGTCCACTCCACACTGTTGCCTCGTGTTTTCCTAGTTGTCAGCCACCTGCTTTCCACTCTCTGCACCCTTTTCTGTGTTCTTTTTTTTTTTTTTTTTTTTTTTTTTTGCAGTTTTTGGCCGGGGCTAGGTTTGAACCCACCACCTCGGGTATATGGAGCTGACGCCCTACTCCTTGAGCCACAGGTGCCGCCCCTTTTTTTTTTTTTTTTTTGAGACAGAGCCTCAAGCTGTCACCCTGGGTAGAGTGCTGTGGCATCACAGCTCACAGCAACCTCCAATTCCTGGGCTCAAGCGAGTCTCCTGCCTCTGCCTCCCAAGTAGCTGGGACTACACGCGCCCGCCACAACACCTGGCCATTATTTGGTTGCAGCCACCATTGGTGTTTGGTGGCCCGGGCTGGATTCGAACCCGCAAGCTCAGGTGTACATGGCTGGCGCCTTAGCCCATCGAGCCACAGGCGCTGAGCCCCTTTTCTGTGTTCTACTGCTTGCTCACATCTCGATCATCTCAACTTGAATGAATAGATTTTGAAAACCAACCCCAGGGCCATCCATTTTGTCCTGTTACTAATCCAGGACAAAAGACACAAGGTACTGAATTAGAGCAGTGTGGCCAGAAAAGGAGAGACAAAAAGAGAAACACACATGAGGCATTTGTCAACAGGACCTATACAGAACATTTCTTAATGATTGCCTTTCCCTTCAGACCACTTATGAATTAGCAGTGAATTCCCAGCTTTTCCCAACCTCTCTGTCCTTGCAGCAAGCATAACTCTTTTCAAGTCCTTCACACATTTTTTTCCTTGGTAGCATCTAGAAACATACTAGGCAAAGTCAAAGGCAATAAGATTTCTCTCCGGGTGACTGAAAATATGCTAGTTCTGTTACTGAGGTAGGAAATTCAGGCGAATGACCCATTTGATTTGGAACATGTTGAATTTGAAGGACTGAGGACATCTAGAAAGCAGTTGCAAATGTTGTAGTACTTTGTCTCTGGAGTGCGAAGTTGAAATGTATATCTGTGAGTCATCAACAGAGATGACTGAAGTCTTCCCCAGAGGATGAAAATGTTGAATATCTAGACTGAAAGGAGACAAGACTAGAACAAAACTGTTGACAATGGCCGCATAAAATGGGTGTTTGGAGGAGGAATTTCCCAAAAACAGAGAGAAAGGAGTACCATAGGATATGAGGAAGATGTGATGAGTTTAATGTTGGATCAGTTGAAGCTGGACATTATTGCAGGAAGAAAATAAATCAGCCACATCAAATGAAGCAGCAAGCTCCTAGAGAATAAAAATTCTTATAATGCTACAGAGCTTATCAATGAAGAGGCAGTTTAATGCCCTTAGAGAAAACAATTTCAGTGAATTTTTAGAGCAGTGTTGCAAGCAGTTAAGAAACAAGTTAGGAGTAAATTACAGCAATGAAGTTAAAATAGTAAATGTAGACTATTTGGGGAAGATGTTATGTAATACATGTACAGTAAAAAAAAAACAAATCTCTATGATATTTATATCATCCATATATTCTAAAATATAATATAGGGTTAATTACTATTTCACTGTATTTTCTATTATTTTTTTAATTTTTATTTTTTTTTTTGAGACAGAATCTCACTCTGTTGCCCTGGGTAGAGTACTGTGGCATCATAACTCACAGCAACCTCAAACTCTTGGGCTCAAGCAATCCTCTTGCCTCAGCCTCCCCAGTAGCTGGGACTACAGGTATCTGCTACAACATCAGCTATTTTTACTAGAGATGGGGTCTCACTCTTGCTCAGGCTGGCCTTGAACTCCCAAGCTCAAGTGATCCACCAGCCTTGGCCTCCCAGACTGCTAGGATTATAGGCATGAGCCACCTTGCCCAGTCTCACTGTAATTTCTAACTGACTTTAGAATGAAGCACTTTATAGGTCTTATGATTACTACAGGTATTCGGCAGATCTTACTCAGTAAAGGAGAAAAATGGAGACTCAGATAGTTGGGAGGCTAAGACATGAAGATCACTTGAGCCCAGGAGTTTGAGCTGTAGTATACCATGATCATGCCTGTGAACATGAACATATTCTGATCCAGTCTCGGTAACATAGTGAGGCCCTGTCTCTAAATATTTAATTAATTAGGCCAAGTGTAATCCTAGCACTCTGGGAGGCCAAGGCAGGTGGATTGCTTGAACTCAGGACTTTGAGACCATCCTGAGCAAGGGCAAGATCCCATCTCTACTAAAAATAAAGAAATTAGCCACACCTGGCAGTGCATGCCTGGAGTCTCAGCTACTGGGGAGGCTGAGGCAAGAGGATTGCTCAAGCCCAAGAGTTGGAATTTGCTCTGAGTTATGATGCTATGGCACTCTACCCAGCACAACAAAGTGAGACTCTATCTCAGAAATTAGTTAATTAATTAATTCTAAGAACTAGAAAAACAGAAATACATTTTCATGGATAGATTTCACTGAACCTAAATAGGGCAACATGTATTTTCTTGCTGTTTTTTTTTTTCTTCCTCGTTCCCTTTTAGGTGTCTAATTATTAGATGCTCAATCGTTTTCTTTGAGATCAGTTCTCATGTAATTCTGCCTGGATTGGATGCCAAATCAAGCCTTTAAAACTTTAATACAGCTTAGATTCTGTCAGAATCACTACTAAGTCTAATGAATTTCTGGATCTTTTCTATACTGTATACAAACTCCTTGGGAAGTGAATGTCTGGGAAGCCTCTTTTCACATCTAGACCTGGCCTCTACCACATGTAGACTCAGAGGATGACAAATCTGGAGGTGATGTTAGGATTTTTCTAGCTTATCTACTTCAATTTCATAGGTAAGTGAACTGAGGCACAGTGGGAAAATGACTTGTTGAGGGAGAATTGTTGCCAAGTGATTGCAGTGCAAGGTCTAGAGTCTTAGCTGGGGTTGAATCCTGGATCCATTATTACCTAATTGTAAGACATTAGGCTCCTGAGCCTCAGTTTTCCCATTTAAAAACGGGGCGAGTGGTTGTCACACCTTTCGGATATAGATGCAATGTGTGTTGGATGAATAAAATGGGAAATCACCTAGTCAGTGCCTGGGACACAGTAGATTGATTCCTTCCCCTTTTGCACTAAGTTCCACAGCTAATGTGACAGAAGCAAAACTCAAAGCAAACCTAGATCTTCTGGCTTCCAGCCCAGAGCCCTGTTCATACAAAGGGGTATTTAAATCAAAGTACACTTGGAGGCATATGAAGACTTTCCAAAGGGTGCATGAGCATGGGTTGTTTTAAGAAAATTGATTTCCAGATCCTCAAGTTCCATATGAAGTTTTTTCCTAAAATTGATCTGAGATGCTTCTACAGCTGGAAGTTTCATTTGCTTCTTCATATTTCTACTTTATAAAAGAAAGACATTTTAACTCTTACAGATGTACAACTTTAAGATTTAAATTTGCAGATCTCTCTGAAGTGTTAAGCCTGCAAGCAACAAAGGAACATTATAACAATTCTTTTAATCAAGGTCTATAAATGGCCCCTCAATCAATCTCATTAGGAGATGAAGTCCTGATCTGGGCCTGGTGACATCCACCTGTATTCCTAGCTACGTGGGAGAGTTGAGGCAGGAGGATCACTTATGTCAAAAAAAAAAAAAAAAAAAAAAGAGGGCGGCACCTGTGGCTCAAAGGAGTAGGGCGTTGGCCCCACCTGCTGGAGGTGGCAGGTTCAAACCCAGCCCTGGCCAAAAACCACAAAAAAAAAAAAAAAAGAGAGAGAGGGAGAGAGAAAGAGATAGCTAATTTTGATAAAAATTTTAGGTTTTAGACTTAATAAGATTATCAAAATTTATAATAAAATAGGCTATTTTGCTTACTTGTGCACTCCTAGTAATTGTTTTAGTGGTTCAATACACACACACACACACACACACATATACACATATAATACTTTTCAACATTTAGACCTTTATGGACACAGGAAATTTTCAAAACTGCAGTTTACATATGTATTTATATATTTTTGTAGAATATTGATAGGGTGATCAATAAAAGACTTTAAGCATAAAAATATACTCTATTAGGTTAAAATCTGTAGAGAAACTGGAATGGAAATGTAAGTTCAAGGAGAAAAAAAATCATATAAAATTTTCAACTGTGAAAGCAGAGCTTGTTATGAATTTTAAAAGGGATGATGTGAATATCAAGAGATTCTGGTATTTAGATATCATTGAAAAAACTTAAAAGAGGTATGAAATAGATTTATTTATAATATGCTGGAAATTATATCCCTTTTGGTACTTCAAAATTATGATGAAAAACTTTAAATATCAACTTAAAAAATGCATTATAAAGAACATAGGTTTTCAAAATTTTTTGAAGAGTTAGTGCCTACACTACCAAGGACAAGACTACAGGTACATTAGTCTTACCCTTATTCTGGTCCTTGGGTGAGGGAGAGCTTTTCCTTTTGGGTTCTCGAAGAGTAGATAGACAGACATACACACACACACACACACACAGATCCCTTATCCCCAGGGCTTTGTGTCTTCTTTCTCTGACCCTACATGTTCAACCCAACATTTTCTTCTTTTGCCTTTTAGGGATATCTCTTTTGCTCCAAGCCTAATCCTTTACTTTTTTTTTTTGAGATAGAGTCTCACTGTGTTGCTGTCAGTAGAGTGCTATGGCATCAGAGCTCACAGCAACCTCAAACTCCTGGGCTCAAGTGATTTTCTTGCCTCAGCCACCTGAGTAACTGGGACTACAGATGCCTGTCACCACTCCTGTCTATTTTTAGAGACAGGGTCTCACTCTTGCTCATGTTGGTTTTGAACTCCTGAGCTCAAGCAATCCAACTGCCTCAGCCTCCCAGAGTGCTAGGATTACAGGTGTGAGCAGCCACATGTGGCCCCTAGCCTTTACTCTTATCAGTTATACATACACACCTGCTCATTTCCTTCTGAACTTTAATTTTTCCTTTCACATAGTTATTAGCCTTGTGTTGAAGTGGTTCTGGGTATTAGGAGACAGTCAGCTTCTTTTTTCATCTACTGTTCCAACAGAAATTCTCAATCTTTTTTTCTTTTCTTTGATACAGAGTCTCACTTTGTCAAGCTCTGTAGAGTGCAATTGCACCATAGCTCACAGCAACCTCAAAGTCTTGGGCTCAATTGATCCCCTGACCTCAGCCAAGTAGCTAGGACTACAGGTGCCCACCACAACACCCAGCTATTTTTAGAGTCGGAGTCTTGTTCTTGGTTAGGCTGGTCTCCAATTCCTGAGCTCAGGCAATCCACCTGCCTTGGCCTCCCAGAGTGCTAGGATTATAGGTGTGAGCCACTGCACCCAGCAGAAATTCTCAGTCTTTATCATACATCAGAATCACCTGGAGGGCTTGGAAAAACATGGATTATGGGGTTCTTCCCTCATACTTTCTGACCTAGTATATCTGAACTAGGGCTTGAAAATTTGCATTTTGAAGAAATTCCCAAGGAGATTGCCATGATGCTGATCTGGAGACCTCACTTTGAGAACCACTGCTCTAAACTAATGTCTGGTCTGCTCACCAGAAGGCATGTGGCCAAATGGTGGGCACCTTCATTTCCGGAGCTAAGAATAGCTTCAGAAAATATGTACCAGGTATCATGCACTCTAAAAGTTCTTAAGGATTAGATTAATTTAAAGCAGCAACCAGAGCAAAAAGGCCATAGTTAAGAAAACAGTGACTCAAAGTTTAATAGCATCCCTGCCCAACCACAAAATAGAGGAACTCACCATCTCTAAGCATAAAAATATACTCTATCATGTTAAAATCTGTGGAGAAAGTGGGATGGAAATATAGGTTCAAGGAGAAAAAAAATCATGTAAAATTTTCAACTATGAAAGTAGACTTGTTATGAATTTTAAAATGGATGAAGTGAATATCAATAGATATTCACCTTCTATATGCCAGACATTCTTCTAGGAAGTTCTAACATGCTATCTCATTAAGTCCTCACACCATTTTTAATGGCTAAGTTTTTTTTTTTTTTTTTTTGCAGTTTTTGACCAGGGCTGGGTTTGAACAGGTGCCGCCCGGTAGCTAAGTTTTATTCTCCTTATTACCCATAAGAAAACTGAAGATCAGGGCAGTGCCTGTGGCTCAGTGAGTAGGGTGCTGGTCCCATATGCCGAGGGTGGCGGGTTCAAACCCAGTCCTGGCCAAACTGCAACAAAAAAATAGCCAGGTGTTGTGGTGGGCGCCTGTAGTCCTCCACCTACTCAGGAGGCTGAGGCAAGAGAATTGCCTAAGCCCAAGAGCTGTAGGTTGCTGTGATCTGTGACACTACGGCACTCTACTGAACAGAGTGTGACTCTCTCTTAAAAAAAAAAAAAAAAGAAAACTGAAGATCAGAATGTTTAGGTTTATTGGAAATTGTCCTTAAAAACAACTTACTAGTTACTGGTGGCCATACAAAAGTATAAAAAGAACACAATTTTATTAACCTGCTGTGATAAGAAAATACAGTATATACTTCCAGAAATCATGTGGATGCATGTAAAAAAAAAAATCACTAAATAGAACAGTCAGATTTCTCTAAAGGATAAACAGTTGGTCTCATCCAGGTCATTCATCAACCACAGAGAACAGAAAGGAATCTAAAATCTCATCCCAGGCTTGGTGCCTGGAACTCAGTGGCTAGGGCACTGCCAATGGGGCTGGTGGGTTCAAACCCTGCCCAGGCCTGCCAAATAACAATGATGACAACAACAACAACAATAGCCAGGCATTGTGGTGGCATCTGTAGTCTCAGCTACTTGGGAGGCTGAAGCAAGAGAATTACTTAAGCCCAAGAGTTTGAGGTCACTGTGAGCCATGATGCCACGGCACTCTACCAAGGGTGACATAGTGAGACTCTGTCTCAAAAATAAATAAATAAAATCTCATCCCATCTGCTACTCTGTATTTGTTTTAAAATGAGGCATTTGATTTCATCAATTCTAACGCAATGCCTTCAGCATTATTAGAAATAAGAAACTACACATAATAATACATGATTTAGAACTCAATATATAAAAACCACAAAAGAAACCTGGAGTATAGAATATTCAAATATCCTAGAGAATGGGCTGATAAAAACTAATAGTTAGGGAATGTTTCCCATTGTATAAAAAAATTGCATAGGGGTGTGTATATGTGTGAGTGTGTGTCTATAGTTTGTTCTCATATCATTATTATTTTCAATATCTGGAATCTAATAAAAAATTAGTAGGCTTGTTGCCCATAGCTCAGCAGTAAGGGCACTGGCCACATGCACCGGGGCTGGTGGGTTCGAACCCAGCCCAAGTCTGCTAAAGCAAGCAAGCAAGCAAACAAACAAACAAACAAAAAATAGCCGGGCGTCGTGGCGGGCGCCTGTAGTCCCAGCTACTCGGGAAGCTGAGGCAAGAGAATCGCCTAAGCCCAGGAGTTGGAGGTTGCTGTGAGCTGTGTGATGCCACGGCACTCTACTGATGGTGATAAAGTGAGACTCTGTCTCTACCAAAAAAGAAAAAAAAAAAAAGAAAAAGATTGAAAGTACAGGGCAGCATTGGCCCCATATACCAGAGGTGGCGGGTTCAACCCCGCCCTGGCCAAAAACTGCAAAAAAAAAAAAAAAATTGAAAGTACAATGTGTGAGATGAAAAGTACAATAGATGTGATTAATATCTATTGATGTGATGTCTAATCAGCTATTAGGAAAGATTAGTGAACTTGAAGACATAGTGATAAAAGCCAAAATTAAACAAAGAGAGAAAAGATAATTTAAAAAATATGACAGATAGTACAACTTTAAGAAGCCTAAAGTGTATGTAAGTAAAATTCCTGAAAAAGAAAAGGAGTAGACAGAAAAATATTTGAAGAAATAATAGCTGAAATTTTTTCAAGTTTCAGAAGAACTATAATCCCGCAGATCCAAGAAGCTGAGGAAACCCAAATACAAGACACATGGAGAAAACTACACCAAGACATATCATGAACTGTTTGAAACCAGTGATACAGGAAAAAATTAAAAAGAATCAAACATGTTACATGGAGAGGAATGAAGATAAGTAAGGATGCCAGGACATTTCTTGTTAGAAACAATACTAGTGAAAGGACAGTATAGCATCTTAAAAGTACTACATGGGGGACAAACCTGTCAACCTTGAATTTTTTGAAAGAAAAAAATCTTTCAAAAATAAAGGCAGGATATGAAAATTTTCAGAAATACAAATTCTGAAAGTTGAAAAAAAATCATTAGCAGCACACTCTCACTATAAGAAATAAGGAAATCTTTGGGCCAGGCATATGGCTCATGCTTGAGGCCAGAAGTTCAGGCCAATCTGAGCAATATAGCAAGACCCTCATGTTTATAAAAATTAAAAAAAAAATAGCCAGGGATGGTGGTGCATGGCTGTAATCCTGGCTACTTGGGAGGCTGAGTCAGGAGAATCACTTGGGCTCAGGAATTGGAGGTTGCAATAAGCTTTGATCACATCACTGTACTCCTGGGCGACAGAATGAAACATTGTCTCAGAAAAAAGAAAGAAAGAAAGGAAGAAAGGAAGGAAGGAAGGAAGGAAGGAAGGAAGGAAGGAAGGAAGGAAGGAAGGAAGGAAGGAAAGAAGGAAAGAAAGAAAGAAATAGGAACAAAATTAACATTCGACTGTTTTTGCTTTGCTTCATGATACCTACACATTTCATCAACACTTCCCACCTTTGCTTTACTGATAAGAAAAGAAGACCTGAAAGGAAAAGGAAATATAGGTTCCCTTTCCTTCTCCGTCATAATTTTTGGTGTAAAT